>CAJUYG010000629.1:120592-156708 GCA_910591675.1 Galerucella calmariensis
GATCTTTTCAAAACCAGAGTCAATTTGTAAAATTGACATTCGACTTCGAGCTTTTTCACATTTGTTATAGGTTAACACAAAATAAGAATATTAAAAGGATGTATTGATCATCTGTATACCTAGTTGAAATAAAACATATTTGGGAATTCTTTCAAGCTCTTCAAGATATGTTCAGATACAATAGGTAGACACTGGTAGGTTTATGAAAATACTTGGTACTTGGTATCGTTAAAATATGTATACTCTCATTTAACTATTGTCGATGTCACAAGACAGTAATGAATTGTTTCAAACACACCCTCAAATGTAATAAAAAGGCTGTCGGCATCAAATATCGTTTGTAATGCCAATTACATGAAACGGTCATAGATGAACAAGACCGATTTTGGTTTCTGCGCAACACAGTTGGCAAACTTCAAGTGGTTTCATCTTATGTGAAACGGAGTCAACCTAATTATATTTCCAGAAAAATAGAAGATCTAAAAACGATGTAAATACTACCATAACATCGGCCCTATCTAAAAACTCTAACAAACCAAACTTTAAATAATCGTGTAGTTCCTGAAATAATTGAACGGTGCCATACTAAAAACTTTGTATGTATAATTCATTAAAAGCATAAAGCATACGTCAAGGATCAATAGAATCCAAAATTGACTGCGTAACCCCTACGACATAACAAATGAAAAAAATGCTTGGAAACGTCAATTGCCATTTGCGATGTAAAATAAAACGAGATATAATATATAATATTATAATATATATAATATTATAATATATAATAATTACTACTCACTGTTGGCAAAACCAAATTTAAAAATTTTCTATTCAAATAGCGCGCTAAAACGCGCTGATTTTTTATGACGTCAATGGTCTTGTCGCTCCGCCTACCGCATCCCGAGCGACTTGACCCTGACCAGCCGAATCGGAACCATCGGCTCGACCTGCGGCCGCCCACCTGAGCTGGCCTATAAGAAACAAGCAAGCAACGAGACCTCTGACGTCACAATAAACTCACATATTTTCCCGCGCTGAGTAAATATTTGAAAATTACCATTTTTGTTAAGTTAATAAAAAATCACTGGTTTGATTTATTTGTGTGAAATATTGATTTCTGGCATAATAGTACCACAAAGTACCTGCTGCGACTCTTTTTTAATTTTTTCCGCTCATAGGAAAATACCCTATTGTGAAGAATTCTCTTTGTTGATTGAAGGATTAAAGAGGAAATACATGGCTAGTGCGGAAGGTAATATCTTAAAAAGCTGGTGAAAATCAACATTAAACATCTCAAATCTAAATAAAAAGATCAGATTCAAGTTAAAATGAGGTGGTTTAAAAATATCGTACATCACTTGTGAAAAAATGTTACTTTCTGCATTAGTTTAGTGTGAACAAAAATTCAATCGTGAAGAGCTGTTTAAGTTGGTCTATTCATTCATGACTTTATTTTCCGTATCTATGAGATTCTTGTTTCACTGAAAATAAATCTCTTGTTTCTATCTAGTGATGCAGGTATTGTGTTGGGTGTTAGCGAGTGTCCTCTATCAAAGGATGTAGTGTTATTTATGTGGCTGTGTTGCTTGTAAGCACTTAATTGTTCTGTGTTTCTGATTTCGACATTTCTAAGCGTTAGTATAGTTAGTCTACAGTGTGTTAAATTACGACGTATCTTTTTTTCGTTTTTAGTATTTTAGTCCTGATATTTATACGATCATTATAAAAAATATAATCAACTGTGAATGGACATTGACACTTTTTGGTAGGAAAAAATATTTAAAAAATTTGTGATAATTCTAGCTGGAGAGTCATGGTGAAAATATAGAAACAAATTGTGGTTCCATTTCCCAATACAATAACGAAAAGTATAATTACTAAACCACAAGAAACATACAGAGGATAATAGATACTTTAAGCATCTTCAAAATTTCAAACGTATCCTTAGTCGCATTGATCTGCTCCGGTCTATTTATTTTAATTTTATTTTATTCGGATCCAATTTGATCGTGTCTTTTAACACGCTTACTTTTAGCTTCACTTGTATGTACGTTTGTTTGTATGTGTCTGACTTCTTTGGACTCAATTTTGACCCACTAATAGGTACTTAAAGAAAATCTATTAGTTGGCGCGTGGTTCAGTTGGTTAATGCGCCTTTTTTTCGCATACCTATAGACGTGTTTTTTTAGTTTTTTTAACAATAATTTTCATAGATAATGTATCTATGGTTGAAATAATACCCTTCTTGGTGTGCGTCATCCTTAGAACATAAAACAGACGTTTTTATATTCATTGGTGGATTGTATATTGGAGAAATGACGCGTTCACTTATTACTGTTGCATCAACCTAAATTGCAAACCACTCCACCGTTGTATCGAGGTGGTGGTTTACTTTGGTGGTTCACAAAATGACAGCTTATTAACCTAAAACAACTAACGATTTTTTGAAGCAGTCAAAAAAATGGACGAATTGATAAAAATAAATTTAAAATGTGGTAACAATGTATTGATGGCGCTATTAACAGCGTCAGATGAACTGTTAATAGAGACTTTTAGCTTGTCTCAAATTTCTCACGTATCCGTATACGTAACGAGCTGCGCATGTGTAGACCCGTTACGTCTCTGCCGATACGATGTGTTGAACGTATTGTTACGTACCCTACTCCGTATACTAAAACGTATCCCTATCCCGTCCAAAGTCAGTATTCCGTGCTATTTGTGCTATATTACATCATCTTCCTTGTCTAGCAGAAATGGATTATTCAACATTGCCCTCATTTTACGTTTCACAAAAATATAAAAAGGTAAAATAAAAAAACTTTGGGGTTATAACATTAGAAACAGAACGAAGCGATAAGTTTTCTGCTAAAAAGGCTTTCTTGACAATTTCTTTACGTCAACGTAACTCCAATACGAAACGGATACGTGTAAAAACTTATGACCAGCTTAAAATGTCTATTAACAACAATCAACTTAGATATATATTGTCAGTATAGTCAGATGATTTAAATATCAACTGCGTTTTTTTATGTGCCACTGATGACTCCAGCATGTCGTTGCAGCGGAGACTGACGTCATTCAACCAATGGGGAATAAATGATGTAAAAAAAGTTCCTACAATCTACGTCAGTAAACGTCAACTTCACAAATGAGTCATATGTTGCTTTCGTTTATTTGGGCTTCAAGCACCACAAAACAGTCTAACCTGTTTTGTGTTCAAGCACTTGTGCGTGACGCCTCAGTCGTCACGACTTTTGAGCAAATCGAACACGATTTTTTAGGATCCTCAAAACCAACTGACATGTGCCAATGCCAATGAATTTTCTGTGTTGTTAGAAGAACAGTTTTCAATTATAATGTTTTTGATAATAAAATTTTGCATATTTAGAGGTTTAAATCGTATTGAATCGTAATCGGCACAATCTTAACCTTTAAATAAACGTCAAACCGGACAAACGTCAAATATTTAATGTCCGTGGCTTGAAGCTCATACTTTTCGGTATGTGCTTGAGGGGCAAGACTAGGCGTCACGCCCGGTAATAAGCGAATGGAATTCAGTCACTACGAGCTGCTACTAGCAGCCAAAAGTAAATAATCGAAAACGCTTATAATTGGGGTGTTGCAAATGGCGACTTCCGTCGCATTTTCTTATACAGCTAATGAGTGACATCGAAATGCTGATGTTTTTCCGTGTATCCATGCATATTTTTGTATTATTTGAATAAATAATACAATAAGATTAATATTTACTTTTCATAAATTATAAACAACAAAGTACAGACCTGTCGAGAACTGTCAGTGTGACAGCAGAAAAAGACGTAAGACACATTGCCGCTACGAAAGTTACGCGTTACGCCTTCATAGTATTTTAACCTCGCGATTGATAGGTTGCGCTTGCGCGTAATATAAACATCAACCAATCAAATTTTTGTAAGTCAAAGATTAGGGTTAACGTTTATAATACATTTAAACGGTTCATTATTGTGATATTTTGATTAGGATTAATCACAGACCTGCCTTTCTTCCATTTCTTCCTACGTGGTGTTACAAGGACATTAACAATCGATGCACACCAAGCACACCAAGAAGGGTATTATTTCAACCATATATATATATTGCTGAGACATTCACTGAAACCTAAGAGTTCTATAGCGTCTTCTCACTTCTACCAGAAGCGTAGGTCTTAAGGGTCTTGAGGGGCTGACTAACAGATTCTTCAACTCTGTTAAGCAGCCATAGCATGGCGCTACCGTCGCTGACTTACAAACTCAAAATCCGAGTTAAGGGCTTGTTAGCTCGCCGATCCCTCGAGCTCAGCTTTTTTTCTGTTAAGCGCTTTCTCTTTACACTCCCCTGACTACAAACGTCCAGAAAGTAATAGCTCCACTAGACCTATTTCCTGGAGGAAATTTAGGATCAGTTTAGGTAAGTGTCCCCCTTCTATCCTGTTGTCTCCTAGGTGTAGTCCCTATGATTCTAAATTACGGTGCAATTCGCGACTGTGGAGATTTCTTCTTGCATGATCTACACATATAATCTACATTTTTATTCCTCCACTAGCTTTTCCAGGTGCCGATTCAGATGACAAAGGGTAGTTCTACCACCTGTTTTGCTAGTTTATCTGATATCTCATTTCCTCCTATTCCAGTGTGTCCTATAAGGATATTATATTGTTCTTTCCTAGTTTATCGAGTTTTCCTAGACATACCGCACTATTTTGGAACCGATTACACAAGAGCTTAGCGCTTCAATAGCTGCTTGACTATCTAACATTATAACCTTTGCCTTCGATATCCTTCACCAATATTGAACTGGGCACACTATCCTATGGCAAGAATTTCCGCTTGAAATATACTTGGTATATTTCCCAAGTTTTTGGAATGTTCGGTTCTTGCCCCTTACACTCCTATCCCAGCTCCTTCTATTCCTTTTAAGCCGTCTGTCTAGCATTGAATGGCATTCGTTCCAAGTCTGGTAATGGTATTTGGATCCCATTCTCTCCTGTTGCTCTATCTTGCATTGAATGTCTTTGAAAAGTTATTCTTTTCCATCATACCCTCTTGTGTCATGTCCCAGGTTTTTTTGATATTTAATGGATTTTTTCGGTGATATTTTCCAGATCTGTTTTCCAGGATTCATGTTAACTGAACTAGTCCATATTTGCCGTTTTGATGTCTGAAGGAATCGTTAAGATATTCGGAAATATAAATAGGTTCACAAACATCCCTTCAACTCTTATATCAATTGACTTTGTTGGTATTGTTTGTTTGTACCATTATTGTGCATTTTAATAATCTTGATTTGGTCTGTTTGAAGCTGAATTTTCAAGTTTAACGAATGTTTGCATACAGACAAAAGCTTTAGAAATTCAACAAAACACAATATATTAACATTAATGTTCATTCCATAAGCATTCGGATTTAAAATTAGCGATTTGCCAAACATGATGCCGATTTACCGTGACAGGCGACCATTTACTGAGTCCGTCTGTGAATTGATATAGAAATCAAACATTAGACACAGTTCGATGGAACATTTGGTTGAGATATTCATGTCGATTACGGCTTGTGAATATGTAGCTAAACAGATGATAAATGATCTTTCACCTATTTTATATCCAGTACATAAATAGTGGAAAAATTGGAATTTGATTCGATTTGAAACAAAATGCAAGAAGCCAGAAGCGACGATCTGTTATCCACAGTTAATTAAATGATATACAAGGTGATTCATAAGTAATGGGCCAAATTGTAAATCTACGTTCAGAAGGCCAAAATATTAATATTTTCATCAACAATAATGGGCCTTAGTCTGCTCCTTACTGAGGTACAGGATATTAAAGCGAAAAAAATAAAATAGATTTTTGTTGATAGATCAGCTACTTTTCTACATAATGACTTGAAAATTGGGTATGAACTAGTTTTTGTAAGGGTAAACAAGAATGTGTAAGAGGATTTGAGTTAACTCGTAGATGTCGCCACATGCGCCATATGAATTAGATGAAATCAGCTACAAATTTTGTATCGCTCATTATTTTACAACTCACTTATTTAATTTGGATAGCCCCATCATTTTTGTATAAAAAAGCTATACCTCTTTGATCTTCAAAATATTAACGATTTTCAAGATAGTTGAATTTTACTAGTTCACTACACTACATTACTCGGTGGTAGACGTAGCATTAATCTGTTAAGTTATTTACTGGCGTACAATAAATGTGTTTTATTACGTAATTTTTGTATGGTTTCATTTTGATATTATTACCAACTATCAATTACGGTTAGGTAAATGTCAACATTCCATGGCATGCTTGTGTCTTAACAGATTAATGCTACGTCGACCACCGTGAAATGTAGTGAAGTGAATTATTAAAATTCAAATATCTGGAAAATCGTTAATATTTTGAATATCAAAGAAGTATAGATTTGTTCTACAGAAATGATGGGGCTATCCAAACTCGCATGTGGCGACATCTATGAGTTAACTCAAATCCTCTCAAACACAGTAAGGAGCAGACTAAGGCCCATTATTGTTAATGAAAATATTATTATTTTGGCCTTCTGAACGTAGATTTGCAATTTGGCCCATTACTTATGAATCACCCTGTATAAATTGTACCATTAACTTGTCTTATCGAACTGGTTTATTTTCTGCAATATTTAATGAAAAGCACTGCCCTTAATTATCATCCTTGCATAATATAGTACCATTTCATCATTTGATTATCAAATAATCTTTACAGCATGAGTGTACCATAGATTTTGTATAGGCAGATAACAACAGTTAAAAGCTAGCTGATATTCAGTTTGAACTTCACTTTTCAAACCTTTGTATAAACGCCCAGCGTCGGGAGCTCAACTTTTTTCGTTCGAGCTCTACTTTGGGTGCCAATGAAACACAGTTGAATGCCCCACGTTGGGCGCCAATAAAACAGAGTTAAATTGTCAACGCTGGGACGTTAATAATAAAAATTCAAAAATGAATAGCGTAGGATCTTGACTACCCTAAAAAGGTGAAGCCTTACAAAACTATTACGATTTACTTTCCAAGTTTTTGTTTTATACAGTTACTGAATACATCTGGGAGCTGTGATTTGCACGAGAACTTTCTTTATTTGGGAATTTAGCTACGGAACTTGACTAGTCCAGAAATTATGCCCAAGGAGCTGTGTGTTCCAAAAATGCACTGTGTGTTTCATAAACTTATATACACGAAGCTGTGTGTCCCAAATCCAGTAAGATACTATTGTAAGTACTTTTTTTTTCTTAGGAGCCGTCCCTTCGCTGGTACCACCTCAGCCTCCTGGGCTTATTGTGGATACTCCTAGTGTTCTGACTACAACCTATTCAGCCATTCCGTTCCCTGTATTAGCTCATACAGGTTCTTTGCTGGTTGGTTGCAGAAGTCTTCTGGAGTCATTTGGGGTCTACCATACAGTTTCTGCCTTCTGTGGTCCAGCGACACACAGTTGCAAAGTATATGCAGAGCTGTTTCGGTATCCTTTTTGCATCTTCTGCATGTAAGGTCTCCGTTGTACAGCCCTATTTTGTTTAGGTGCTCCTTTGTGGGAAAATGTCCCGTAAGTAGCCCCGTTATGGTGCGTAGTTTGTTCCTGCTCATTGAGAGCAGTTCTTTCGCCACTTTTTCTGATGGTTCTTTTATGAATTTCTTCCCATGTATTTGCCTGGTCGTATTCTTCCAGTGTTTATTTTGTTGTTCTTTCAACCACCCTTTCAACCATGACCTCGTTGTCCATTGGAATTTGCTTGATGAGCACTAACTCGATTGACACAATATTTGATGTGATCGTTGATTTTGTACAATGCTTTTGTTTAAATTATGTTCAAAATATACAGGCATGTTATTGAATTATCCTTATATCAAAAATTTACATTATTAATCAGTATGTTAAGCCGACATTCAATATTTAGTATTTTATTGAAGCATATTTGCATTTTGCTATTTGCAGAAATTAATGTTAAAAAGTTGTTAGCCGAATATTTCACTACAAATCGTCATCAACGATAGTGGAATCACAAGCAGCCAAGTCTCAAGATGTTCAATATACCATGACCCATACCTCTTCCTTTTTCCCTTTCTTCAACTTCTTCTTCTCAGCAGCAATTTAAGGGGTATATATATTTATTGAGCATTTGTTTGAGTAGACAGATTTTATTAGTTAAGAAGCTGTAATTTGTGGGTAAATTGTGAGAAAATAATAGTAATATAGTCATTCAATTTTGACGACAAAATTCAGGCACGTGATACCTGTCCCATCAAAATTGATTATTCGATTTGGAGAAATCTTCATTGAAACATCGAACAGTTGTAGCCACGAAAAGCCCATAAGAGCCCTAGGTTGTGCATGGACAATAATTGTATATTTACAATCAGAGGAAAAAAATATTCCGTGATATTCATCGGAGTTTCTATATAGTTATAGCAAATGGAAAAATGTATGTGTATTTCTTTAATATCCTTAGATTCACCCAATTTTTTTAATAAGAATTAGAGGATATACATCACAAAATCACTTAGGTCGTTGGGTGATTATCACCTTTCACGTTGGTTGGCAGATGTTTGCTTTGTTTTTGAACCAAATATTTTATTTTAGTCTGAAAATAAGCAATTTCAAATGATTTAAACAAGGAAATTGTGATTATTCTGTCTAACTGTTTTTAATTAAACTTCTGTACCTCAATTGATTTTTTCTATTTTATGGCGTGGAAGTAATGAGTTTTCTGCTGAGAAATGCTGTAATACAACTCTCTGCAATGGAAGAAGAATGTCTATAAACCTTGCTGTTTCTTTGTAAAAATCTGGTTAAATGAACAATGTAGATCTGTTGTTAAAAGACATTCATTAGGCTTCTCTTTTATTAATTTGGTACAAAGTTTTTCATATTTATTTAGAGTTGGTTTTAAGAATTTATTCTCAAAAATAACATTTTCATTTTCTTATTGTTCTAGGGAATAAAATACTTTAATACCGACACTCGTTTTATACACACTCAGAACATCTGTGTATGTTCATTTTGAAAGTGGAAAGAAAACTGTAATATTGTCTTGAAGCCAGGACGTATTAGTCCTAATGGTTAAGAATTTAAAATGTTTGCAGCCATTGCATAAAGCCTAAAGTTAGTTTCAAAGTAGTTGATAGCACAAGAGCACCTATAATAAACGGAAAACGGAGGTCGAGTCTTGAAAAAAAAAAAGAAATTATTACCAGGTCATCCGGTAATCGGTCAAATAACAATGGGTAATAAATGGTTTACAACTATTTTATGGTTCAAACCCCCGATCCGTGCTATCAACTCCATTGGGACAGACTTTAGTACTCGGATACATGTGCCTATATTACAAGAGTTTCTAATGGATTATCCTAAGAATTATTGAATATTAGTTTTGGTATACATATTATACTGAATCTTTTTCATTAGTAATATCACGAGAATGTAGAAATAGAATAAAAACAATATATGTCAAATGTTAGAAAACTTGTCTGGACAAACGGAAACTTGTTCAAGAATAAACCGAATGCACATAAATGAAATTGTATCCATTGGCTTTTAGAAATGTCATAAAATAATCATGAAGAGGTATGTAATCTTGCTTCTCCAATTATGTACTGTCATATATTTGGTCAAAAATGAACATTTCCATAATTAATCTGAGTATTTTTTAAACGATCTTGTCAGCCAATCATAATGAGAAAGAAATTCAAATCGACCAATAGCATCAAAATTACACTGATGATTTGCTAGGAGCAAATTACATCGATTATTTTTTTCACTTGTCAAAATCTGACATTTTGGTGGTCTTAACCAATAGCAATACATTATTCTAGCCAATCATTCGGTATTGTACTGATAATTCTGCTTCCTCATCGACAATACCTTGTTTACATTGAAACGTCAAAATTTTACTTTGAATTTGTCATTATTGACAACTAAAAGTGTTTCGAAGTTTATTAAAAAATGAACACAAACCGATTCAGTGCCATCACCTAAGAGAATATTGAACATTCAATACAAAATTTTAAATTGTTGGAAAAAATAATCTTCCCAAATACAACTCGCTCTTCAAATTTTATCACATAATTTTTCATCACTCAAACTTGTTTATTTGAGGCAAAAACATTCAAACAATTGGTTTGTTTTCATATTCTTGCCAAATAAACAAGTTTTCGTGAAAAAGAAAAAATTATCGATAAAATTTGAAGCACTTGTGGTATTACCTTTGATTATTTTTTTCACTTGTCGTAATCTGACATTTTGGTGGTTTCAGCCAATAGCAATACATTATTCTAGCCAATCATTCGGTATTATACTGATAATTCTGCTTCCTCATCGATAATACCTTGTTTACATTGAAACGTCAAAATTTTACTTTGAATTTGTCATTATTGACACCAAAAATGGCTTCGAAGCTCATTGAAAAATGAACACAAATCAATTCAGTGCCATCACCCAAGAGAATATTGAACATTTAATACATTTTAAATTGTTGAAAAAAAGAACCTGCCCAAATACAACTCGCTCTTCAAATTTATTTTTTATTTTCATCACTCAAACTTGTTTATTTGAGGCAAAAACATTCAAACAAACCGAATTTAGATAAAATCCCTCGTCCTGACGGACTCGTGATTTTATCAATCGGTTTGTTTTCATATTTTTGCCAAATAAACAAGTTTGAGTGATGAAAATAAAAAATTATGTGATAAAATTTGAAGAGCGAGTTGTATTTGGGGAGATTATTTTTTTCAACAATTTAAAATTTTGTATTACTTGAATGTTCAATATTCTCTTGGGTGATGGCATTCTCTATGACAAAATTATCTCGGTATTATCAAGACCCTAAGGGTATTACTAATGATAATTTTTTACTGAATATAGTAACCAATCAAATTACTTAATTTCAAGTCATGTGTCAAATTTCATCCAATCACCGCTGTATTACAGCGATAATACCCTACATGTGGTGTTTTCAGTTTGGTGTTTATTTTTTATTAGAAATTAATTAAACGTCAAGCTGACAACTGAATTAAAAATGTCGCGAATATTTGGTATTGCATCTAACAATTCAATTAATTTACCAATTATACTTCTTACACCTGTAGTTTTGAATAAAAATGAATAATATTTGTTTGTTTATAACTAATAAATTATTAAACGTCAGATTGACAATCAATTTTTTGATATCTACAAAGTAAAAAATTATCTTATCGAATACTCCTCGGGTCTTGATAAATACTCAAAATTTTGTCGTAGAGAATCCTTCAAGCGTGTTGCTCAAAGATAATAGCCATCGGTCTGCGGCCTTGGGCTATTATCAAGCAACACGCTTTCAGCATTCTCTATGACAAAATTATCTCGGTATAATCAAGACCCTTGGGGTATTACTACTGATAATTTTGCCACACTGTTTGATTGGATCTTCGTTTAAATAAATGCGTAAGCCATCAGGCAATCCAGTGACCTGTCAAATAAAATTCAATATTGCGACACAGGGCAAACAAATGTGATATAATACATTGTAGACCGTGGATTTTGGTAAACATAAGTGTTTATTTTGGATAAAGATGCTTTTATTTTGCTTTGGTGTCTCCATACTAATAATATACAATAAAAAGTTCAGTTTTATAAAACTTTTAAGCTGGGTATATCAATTTAGGACCAACTTTTGGTTGTGTACCTATATAAGAACATTATTTTTTTGTTAGTGGTTTTTAGACTATCAAGAATTATTATACATATAATATTTACGGGTAAGTACACACTGACTAAAACATATACAATATTATAATGAAAGTGAAACTTTCATGAAACTGCTGGCATTAAAATTTCACTTGCTTGAAATGGAAGATATCACCTGCAGTATTTAACTTTTATGCTCACGGATTTCAGGAGTGAAACACCTACTTCAAAATGCCAACAACTTGTATTGTAGTCGGTTGTGGGAGCCGTTCAAACCCAGACAAAGTAAGCTTTTTTAAGGTCCCAGCTGTTTTAGAGAACACATTTTTGGTGCAGAAGAATGAGTTAAGTAAGAAGCGTAGAGAAATGTGGTTAGCAGCAATCAATAGAGTTGATTTAACAGAATCAAAAATCAAATATCAGGCCGTATGTAGTAGGCATTTTGTTCAGTTTTGTTCAATAACAATATTTATAAAAACTAAGGAAAGTGATATATTCTAAATGAAAAATACTAATCAAATGAAAAATATACTAAACACTAATAAAATATACTGAATTGAAGCAAAATATACTAATAAATTCGACTAAAAGTCTTGAGCACTGTTTATGACTGAATAGACAATACAAAACTAACCTATCTGTTTAAATTGTTTGCCCTGCACGGCCATATTAGGTCACGTGGTCTGGATTGCCTAATTGGGTACTGGACATTTGTCAATGTCATTTTTATTTGACGTTAAAAATTTGCTGTCAGTTAACCTGTTTAATAGAGATACATATTTGCTTAACATTCTACTAAATGGTTTAAAAAATAATCACGCCGAATTACATTCGTGGTAATAATTTTTTTTAGATAATTTCAACTAAATTAGCACTAGTCTCTATTGCTATTAGGAAATCCCACTCGTGGACTTCGTCTAGTTGAAATTATAAAAAAATTACCACCACTTGGGTAATTACTGTTGATAATTAAAGCAAGACCTACACATTTTGAACGAGTTGTGTTATTGAGCCATTCGAATTAATTGAATAAAGCATTGCGATTTTCAACTTGAAGGTATTTATAGTGTCGTAATTGGATTAAATTTGCATGTCTCTACGATGTGAGTTATTTATGGACGGGTGCAGTTCTATATAAAAAAATATTAAAACAAGGTTCGCGAATATTTTTTGTTCTCAATTGTATTTATACACTGCAAATGATGTTTAACACTGTTTCATAAGTGGCCAATGTGGTTGTGGAATTCTCAAGTTAATTTAATTTGAAAAAATGTTTCACCACACATTTCTGCTGTGTGGTCAGAAAGGTCGACCGGAATTGGAATCGATATCCTTGTATAGATGCCTGGCAGCACTTCTACCAAGAGAAAATACATTACCCTGCTACTGGTGGGTCGGCTAATTTAATTTACGTATTACTGGGTATTGTGTAATGTTAATGGCTGTGAGATGTTCAAATATACATAAAGGAGTTATCAAAGAATGCTTTACTTCTTATCAATAGTCTGTTGAATAAACTCGAATTAGTTGTATGTCGGTCAGTTTTAATCCAGTTTAAATTTCACCTGAAAAACCTATGGTCTTTCGCATGTTTGGAATTTAAGCACATCTTTAGTGAATTGTGCTTAACTTTGAGAAGCACTTGATTGTTTCGCTTGCTGCATCACTTCAGCTAAGCATTACTTAGTACCGCTTAACGACCGTCTACCCATCACTGTAGTGGAACGCATCTGATGAGATAATTTCAGCAGTGTCGAGAGCAGTTAATACCGCTTAACGCATTCAACAAAGAAAATATAGTAAATAGTGACTTCATGATTTGATTTTGTATGGAGTAAACGTTTAACCTATCAATACGAAGAAAACAACAGACATAAATCCGAAATTCTGCTAGCGAGATATAATGTTGCTCCTGTAATAATGATTGATCATTTGGTATTATCACAGCTTTCTCTATAAATCCTAAAACATTGCTTTTCCACTCGAAATATTCGATCAAATGCCAATTTCTAATGTCATGGAAATAATCAAATCGAGTCTATTATTTCGAGAATATCAAAACCAACTTCGAAGATGTCATTTATAAAGAGAAGTTTTTCAAGTTAAATGGGCTGTCAACCGCTCAACTAGTTTAAGGTGCAACGCAATCTAGTCTTTTCAGAAATTACTTTATATTAAGACTATCCTCAAATAAACGGTGCAATCGAGCGAGTGACTTGGACTAGCTCTCTAAACGAAGCTGCCAAGATGATAGATGGTTTTTATATCGCTCGGGAATTAATAGCTTTTCTCACCGAAAATCAGTGTGATTCTCAAATCGGTTTATTCCTCCCAGTATAGTTATTCGTGTCAGCTACATTTATACACACACACGAAATCTGAGACATCAGTCAGTTTCCAGTTATCTCCTGTATAATCTCAACTATATACCAAAGCGGATAAAGGATACGCACAGAAAAGTGATAAAATTCTGCAGCTAACCAAAATCCATTCTTTCTGTTGATTTTTTAGGAAATGGAACAAAATCCCTTTCCATATTTCCAATTTAATGAGTTTTATCAACATTTTTGGCCATATCACAAGAATTTTGTACACCAAAATCTATAAAAATCGTGTTAATCGTTTCCGAGATAATAGAGGTGTTGCATTCTTAAAACTCTGTATAAATGTTAAAATATACATGGTACATGGAATATACAAGATTTGATATACTTTCAATATTTTCCTTCAACAAAAATGTGAGTATTTTGAATATCTACCCGTCAAATTGTCTATATTCGTTTTGCTGTCAATAAGTTAGGTAAACAATAAAAGATAGAATATGTGACTGTACAAAATAACACAAGAAAAACAAGATTAACAAACACCCGAATACAAAAATGTATTTTCCAGTATACATATAATATACGAGTTTTCAATCGATTGGTCGATATCTTGTTTCCAATTCTGTCTGGGAGCTTGACGAACAATCATATAAATAATATATCATGATCCTCACGTCGTTTGTTTGTTTTTTTCTGTACTCTAGAGAACAAGAAATAAATTTATATATAGGAAGCGGTTGGTCAAAACGGTTTCTCTGAAGTTAATCAAAAATTGGACTTCTAGGCCAGTTATGATGTTTTCCTATACAGCTAATAGTGACAAACATGGAATATTATTAGAAGATAATAATATATAACCCTACCATAAAGATATTGGTATTGATAGTGGGAATTTGATTTTAACTCCAATTCTAGTACTTTCACAAACCTTTGAAATTTAAATTCACAATAACAGGTCGCAGGATTTGGTGATTTTGAAAACAGTGTCTTAAGAGCAAACACGGTGACTATGATTGATTCAGTTTTGACAAAAAAATTCAAGCACGTCATACCTTTCCCATCAACATTGATTATACGATTTGGAAAAACATTTTTGGAGAAATCTTCATTGAAACCGGAGAGGCCTATGATTTTTTACAGTTAATGCTTTTCACGGTTATAGGTATTTATAGATTCTGCATAATATGACTATCTATGAATTTTGATTGTTGGCAATAAAATGCAAAACCACTATGAGACTTATATTAAGGCCAGGTATGGCATACCAAAACGCTTAGCCAAGTGATATATAACACGGTCCACTTGATACAAACTGCAAAAGGTAGGAAAAAAATATAAAAATTTATACTTAAGAACCTGTTACCAAATGTGCAAAATATGCTAAACAGAGCGTAGCAGATTGCTGGTGGTTACAGTATTCTGGAAATAACATATGCCTTCAACGGTAAACTATTAACTCCCTTATATCGAACAGAGATGACTGGATCCTCCGTAAGGACGAATTGCTAAGAGCAAATAGCAGTTTTGCCAAATATCCAATAAATATATGGACAGCAAAATAGTAGTTTGTACAACTAGTGCGCAAAGCGTCACTTTTACTTCGAGCACACAAGTTTGCCGCAAATCTAGCGAGTGGGAAAAGTGATTTGCGTACAAGTTGTACACAATATTTATTCCACAACCACATTTATCAGTGGAAGAAATACAGTAATTGATATAGTTATAATATTTAAACTTTGAACAAAAAGTAATATAAAAATAAATAGGAAAATCAGTTGAATGTATAATTAATTAATTAATTGTAAAATTTGAACAATTTTGTATTGAAACCTCAAGTAACAAAATTTCGGTTGCAGCTCGAGTCTTTTCGATAATATCTGGAGGAGTATTTAAAAATGTATGAATTGGACAATTCAAAATATAAATTATTTTGATCTTGGTTCATAATTCCCAAAATAATACTTAATAGGTTGTTTTTACAATTGATAAATTAAAATAAATAATGGAATAAATAGTTAACTTACTTTTGGTTTAAATTTAAATATTGTACACCCATAAGAAATTCACTATTAGTTGAATTTAGGTGAATTGTCAAAAAAAGTTGGCAGGTCATAGGTAGATTTGTTTGACAATTCGGTGCGGAAAAGTGCCATAGCGTGTACTTTTCGCATAACTCTTCCAACGGCTATCAAAAGAATTAAGAAAAGGACTGCTTTGCGTATAACATTTTTTGTAGAAAAGCGTGTTTTGTATAGAGGTTGTAGGAAAAGGATTTTGAACTTGTCTAAAAACTTATATTTTTCAAACGGTTTTTGATTTAGTGGACATTTGAAATTCCTTCTGCTATCAACGCAGCTGAAACTTTTGAAAGTAGATTCACAAAAACACCAGAAACTAAATAAGACGATTTTAGAGTTTCTAGACTTAAATAATTATTGTTGACTAAACTTCGACATACTTTTTCCGAGTTTCAAAACATCCAGCAACCGGTTTATCTGTCTCGCTGGTTTTTTGCTTGTTCTGACTGATGTTCCTAACTTTCCAGACACTGCCACTATGAGAAATGTACCGCATTATATATTCAGAATTAAAAGATTGCCTCCCGGGGACAAGACAGAGGTTACAGAATTATTTTTGTGCTGCGTCATTAAACTTGTTTTACAGTTTGTTCGGATCACCAGTTCAGATTTACCAGGATTTGGAATGTTATTGATAACAAGAAGCTCATTATCGTCCGTAGCCCTGATGAGAATGTGGGATCTTGTTATTTTTGGGATGTGAAATTAGTGTTTCGGTGATAAAGTGTACTGAACAACAATACAAAATTGATCAAAGTAAAAGTATGATAGGAATATTATATATATATTTTGTACTTATCCACTCAATTACAGTTTCCTTTAAATAATTGCCATTTTATTGGAGCGTGTTATCAATGTAGAGATGGCTGTAGAGGAAAGTCACCAAATATGGAAAAGTATCCTAATATGGAATGCCTTCATTTCTCTAAGACTATGAGTATGAAACGCAACACTCGACCATCTTCTGTTTCATTCGGTCTACTAACTATCGCACCCACACCATCGAGTCAGTTGCGCGAATGCTTCACGTGTGGCAGGCGTGTTTTGTTTTGTTGTGCAGACAATTTTAAAGGTAAGTAATAAACGAGTATTACCAGCTGTTATGTTTGTTCACGTAAGTGTTATACTATTTAGTATATCGGTATTATGTTTATTTCACCATTTTGTGATCTTTTGTCATTAAAATATTGTGACTTAAAAAAATATTTAGAAGAGTCTGAATAAGTATGAAAATCCAAATATGGACAGTCGTCGGTGTCTAATTATGGAATATTAAATTAAATGCTTGATGTGTGGGCTCTGGGAACATTAGGATTGTGCTGGTCCAGAGTTTGGCACTTGGATCTGTGACTTTTGCAAGTAATTATGTAACTTCCTTCATTTATCACAATATATTATATTTATTCAATTGATCTCAAAGATATTAATGTCCTTTTTTGTTATTGTTACGTTGATTTATGCTTATATTTCATATATGGATACCTATTCCATATTTGGTTACTCATTTGTGATTTTGTTTTTTGTGTTTAATTTTAACTTGATAACTAATATAGGTATTTGATTGAAGGCTGATAATTACTACATATAAATGTATGACTGATTAGGTAAAAACATTAAACTGATTTAATTTATATGAAGTTTGTTTTTATATCCCAAAAACAAAATGGTATTCCATATTTGGTGACTTTTCTCTACAGGAAAAATCTTGCGAAAGCTGCTAACTGAACCTTTATTTACACGAAGAAGCGCTTACAATAATTCTGTTTAATTCTTTGGATCACCCTGAAGTGTTTCAGACACGTTTTTGAATTTATACTGAGCTGTACAGCTATGAATATAATAAAAATAGACTATAGTCGCGATGCAGCTAGAGATTATTTATCCATAAAACTCAATTCCATCAATAAACAATAAGACAACAGGGTTTATTTTTTAGAAATGTGGCGAAAATATGAAATTAAAATTCTGTGCTTTTTTGAAATACGCTAATGCATTTTTGAGAAAGTTTGACATACAGGAAGCTTCTATAAAGATGCCATCACGGTCTCAATTTTTTACTAGTAAAGTTAGGAATTCAAATTTTATTTATGTCCACCAGACAACAGTTCTAGTAGTGCGGTGCAGGTAATTGTTCGGAATCAAATATCTCGAATAAAATACAAAAGAAGTTCTGTCCATAGCCAGTGATTTGATTGTTCCAGAAATCCGAGGGACTTCTTTGTTCTAAAAACTAAAATTCTCGAGTCGGTGGCACCAGAATTGAATTGAAGAAAAACTTCTCTGTTGAAGGTTTGTTTGTAGACGTGCAACATCGTTTCTCTGTCAGTGCTGGGTTTTTTTTATATTGTGAATTTCCGGCGAAGCCCAATTGTGTGAAAACGGACTTGTGTTGAATGTGTTGAAATTATATGTTGCGTAGTATCATTTTTAATCCCGTACTTGTGCTAGACATTTTTAAAGTCGTGCAGCATCTCCGCTTCATGACCCTTTATAAGTGATTGATTTATAAATACAATCCATTATACTCAAAAGATTTTATACGATATAATCTGACTTTAAGTAACAAAACGACGACCTCCGATCCGTGTATAATCGACACGCGACTAAAGGGGTTTCATGTAATTCCGCTTTCTGTACTTGTACGTTCTTATTCGAAGCAATACTGTGAACAGTGCAAACATATGTTCCAATAATGTAGTAGAAGTGCATAATGATATTCGCTGAAGCCATCTGGAATTAAAACAAGAGCACCAGGAGATTCTGATAGGGAAAACCAGGTTCGGTGGAAATCACTGAAATTTCTGTATGATGTAGCCCAATCCATCCTGAACAAAAATTACCATCGCACTAAATCTCTGAATGCCGGCGTTTGGATTCTACAGGGGTTAAAGTTTGATATTTTCTTCAAAAAATCCGGAATTTAATGTGCATCAAAAATTTCAAATAAAGAAAGTTTCTAGAAACAAAACTGGCGGGTGTACAGAGGGTTAAGCTTTTGCATTTGACCCAACCATCTAACTTTAAATATTTGGAAGATACTGGGCGATCAAAAATATATTCTCAATTTCGGGAAAATGTATCCTCAATATATACAGGATAGCGAGAAAGTCTGGCACCAAGTCTTTTTCTTTGAAAATAATAAACATATAATTACTTATCAAATTTTAGGGTTATGAACAGAATTTTATTCTCCGTTTTTGAGAGGAACTGCCAAAAAACAAAGAATACAATATCGTTTTCCTACGATCACTACCCAAAGTAGACTTTTGCACACTCAAATCTAACCGCAAAGTTGATGTTTTCCGCGATCTGTCATAATTGACATTATTTACGCTCTAGAGCAAACTTTTCCGCTCGCCTGTTTTCATTTACAATAAACTAAAGAAAGTTAGTAGATAATAGATATATTAAAACAAAATGTAGAGCAGTCCGAATATTTTAGTTGAAATATCAATATTTGAAGATATTTCGAACGAAATTAATAAATATTCCTCTATAATTTGAGTGACATCTACAATTTATACAAGTTACTGGATTTACAACGCTGCAGGTGTATATTTTATATGTTTAATTTTATTGAAATTATAAAATAATTTAAACCTCATACATTGATATTATTTTAATTCAATACTACAGTGAACGATTTATTTCTTAGTTCAAGATAAAAATTAATATTTACAACTTATTGCAAATATAACGTTGTTAAGATTGACAATTTTCCTGATCGTTTTTGCAGATTCCTATTTTCATAGTATTGATTTATACGGACAAGTTTACGTAGTAGAAATATAACAGTCAGAAGGTAGGTAATGCATTATACACCTAGATGCAACAGTGATTGCATATTTAAGTACCTACCTACTATTTTGTGAAAATAGTAGACTATGGAATTAATGAAACGTCATTATTTCATTTTTAGTTTATAAAAAAGTTGTCTGTTTATAAATAGCTATTTGAAAAATGGATAGTGACAGTGAATTTTCAAGCACACCTCCTGATATAGCAGATTTTGCTAAAAATATTACTCTTAATCTTCTGCCAACTAAATCCAGAGGTAAATACGAAAAACAATACAATATTTTCATGGATTGGTGCCGCTCAAAGAAAATTAAAAAATATTCGGACAATGTATTGCTGACTTATTTTGGCGAAAAATCCAAAACTCTAAAATCTTCAAACTTGTGGTCACAATATTCGATGCTTCGAAGCACTTTGCAAGTAAAAAATGATATTAACATCAGTAAATACACTAAGCTGATTGCATTTTTGAAGTTAGAAGCAGTGGGTTATAAAGCAAAGAAGTCACAAACATTCTCAATAAATAAAAATAATAAGTAACTGTTACATGTTTTCAACATCACATTCCAATAAAGTGTACTTTTCATGTTTTTTTTTAATTATTTGTTTAAAAATAAGGTGATCGTAGAAAAAATCTTGTGTGCAATTCGAGCAGAAAGTGCGTTGCCGCTTTCGGCAGACTAGAGCGGCAAACTATCACTTTCCGCTCTTAATACACAAATAGCTATTATAGCCAAAAAATTTGATAATTATATGTTCATTATTTTCAAAGAAAATGACTTGGTGCCAGACTTTCTCGCCACCCTGTATATACAAATGTGTCAACGTCTGTGCTCATTTATCTGAATCTAAATAAAGTTGCGGCGTTGGTCCAAAAAAATATGGAATATATGGAAAATATGGAAAAATATGGGATGTTTTGGAAACATTTTTAAATAATTTCCAAAATTATTAAAAAAAAAATTTTTCTGACATAATGTAGACGAGTGCTGCTAGATCAAAAAGCTCCACAGTGCCTACCTCGCGAATGTCACGGCTTGAATTATACAGGTGTCTTAGAATTTCAACGATTTCTCGAATAATCAATAATTCCTTTGTAACGAAAAATAATATTGGGTCCTTGACAAGCTTCGAAACATTTCAATGACAAAATATCTGGAATGAGAACTCAAAAAAAAATTAGTATGCGTTTATTCTTATTATATTTATTAGTAATCGTTTATTCTCACATAACTTTTGTTCAGGATGGCGTGAGCTACATAATATTGAAATTTCAGCGATTTTCACCGAAACCGGTTTTCCATAATATTAGTGAGGGGTCCTTTGTATCAGATATTTAATCAAATGCCTATATTTTCTTCAATACTTGAAGATTCTGAGCTACTGTTCAAAAATAATCTACTCCAATAGTTCTTATTATGACGATCTTTTTTAGCTCTATGGTCTTCATCAGATTCACTTGATTATGTGGGTGCGACATTAACTGATTCCTTTTTTATTTGTTGGTTCTATCGACCAATTGATGATAATGCAAAATGGTAAAGTAGAGTTCAAAGCAAGAAATAATTGTGCGAAACTAAAGTCATACCATGTGACAGGTTCTGCACTCGGTTAACTGCTACTCCAGCTTCAGTTGACCGAAGCTACAAACTCAAACCAGACATTATAAAACTCAAAATACCTAAATAGAGATTACAAAATCGACCCCTAATACTTTTTCGTTAATTTATCGGGAAATTAAACCACAATACTCTTAAACTTCAAAATATTATTGATTGTCTTGTTGTCAATTGTTTTTGTAGTGTCAGATAGGGACCAAAAATTTCAAAAACTTAATAATTATTGATAACGATAGCTGGAACGCTACCGAAACATTGAAATAATGATACGAAAAAATGTAGTTTAATTTCCCAGTAAATTAACGGAAAATAATAATGAGTACACCACAAGGAATATATAGAACAAATTTCGACCCGTACCTTACATTAGTATATTAGCAGTTTATTCCTTAATTCATATTACTGTTCGGTGTATTGTTCTTTAGAGCATATACATATCAAGTTTCATACACATTTCTACTTGGAAAACAGAGTAATCCAATAAACGTCCAATAAACCACCATATCATCGGCTCTAATAAGCGCTTACAATAATCCTGCAATAAACCACTTCTCTTTACATATTAGAATGATAGGAAAATTCCAGATTTAATCTGGAAACTCACAAGCGTCCCGAATCGATTGAACGAAAACAGAAAAATAAAGAATCGATCCTTAGACTTATCAACCTTTTTATGACGTCTGATACATGGTTGTCTGAGATTGCTTCTTCTGATTTCTAAGACAATCTGCCTTCCAATCATAGTAATCAGTCTGCCGTGACTAGTCATCAATCTCAACCGTAAGAGGGCGATTCGTGGTTTTGTCGGCATTTATAACCCGTATAAATTGGTTACGGAAATTAAAATAGGAGAAGTTTAGAGCTGAAAGTTATATACACAAAGGAAGGATGATGGATATTTTTTAGTCAAAAGATATTCCATTGTCCAATTAAAAAATTGAAGGGATTCAGGCTAATGTACTTGAAGAGTTACTCTCTTAAGACTATTTTAAATGCTACATATAACAACAAATATCAAATGTCAATATCAACTGTCAATTCAACGCACTGGTTTCAGACCACTTAAAGTTGTACCTAAACTGAATTTTTAAAGTTGATGAGTCTGTGCAAAATTAAAATTAAGCCGAGAAAAGTTTCGTGCAATAATTATCTACAGTTTTCTTAACAAAAATGCCTTGCCATATTGGTTTCTGACACGTGAAACAATTCATTTGTGAGCTTGAAGAAAAACCAACCCACAAAGACGAATGGTCCTCCACCTGGTCATTTTCAAATCAAGAAAGCAGAAAGAAATATAAAAGACCATTATTGTATTATTTAAAAAAAATCTTATTTATAAAACCAGCTTAATGTGTAAAATGTGGATGATTTGAATAATTAGGTTACTACAATTCAATGAAGATTTTCATAACAATGCCAGTTAATAAAATCACAGTTTCTTTTATTTATTCAAAACGCTCAGTTAATTTTAACTTGGACAATATAATAAATTCAGGAAACAATAATCTGGTGCCATGCTGTCGAAGGTTAAGAGTTGCACCTTCTTTATCTCTCCAACCCTCTTACAGTTTCACAAACTGTCGCAAAGTGACGATAGAATAGGGAGAAGTTTCAAGATTGGATTTTTTTGGGTTTTTGTATGAAAATGAAATTGGATGAATGTGACGGAGGAGAGTGACTTTCGCAACTTTCCTTATTGTGGTGTTAAAGCGTTACTGAATATTTCAGCAAGGAAGTGAGAAATATCTGAAAACGTTAAGTAGACAAAAATACGTGACAAGAATTGACGATAAACTTTCTGGAACTGTTATTTACAACTTTATATCTTGCCTTAAATATTTACAACTACTAACCATTAATTTCAAATATATAGTTCAACTGATATCGATAGATTTTATACAGAATTTATGTTGATGGTATAAACGAGGTTTTAATGATGGCCACTCTCACGTTGATATCAAGCATAATCTGTTTGTTTATCGCCGTAATAATAAGTTATTGTTCAATATAGACACAGCGAAATAATGGATTTCGATAGTAGTTTCAAAGACCTCATAATATAACCCAATGGATTTGACTTCTAGGAGTAACTTGGGTAAATAATAAATTTCAGTTTTTGAAATAAACTGATATCTCTCTCAAGGTACTTCCAAGGCAGAAGCCCAACTGAGAGATGTAGTAAGATCTGAGTCGGTATGACAGGAGAAGTATTGCGAATGAAAATTCGTTGCTGCTATGACCAGTCATTTTTTTATCGTTGCTGGCAGTTTCTGATTGTTGTCTTGAGCTAGTTGCCCATAAATCAGTTAACGGTCTCTGTGCACCTGCTGTAGGCACGTGTCAAGCAGTGTTTTACGGAAACAAAACCGACATAGATCTAGGCAAAGGCTTCGAGAAGAAATCATCTTCAATCGTTACAAGGTATAGGTTCAAAGTTGGCTTTGTACGTCTGGTTGACTCTGATTTTCAATGGTCTATTTTATATAATATGGAATGTGGATTTATATATCTGTTGCCGTTAGTATGAAATCCGTTATTTTATAGAATACCTAGTTATTCCATGAAATAACTGATCGTGTCCGTAGAAGTGTAAGATGTAATGTTATATTTGGCCACTATCATTGAAATATTTAAATATCTACCGGACGGCGTGTAGCCAGTCCTTTTTCCTTACCAGCATGCCATTCTCGTCGAGAACCAGTAGCACCAACAACCGCTGAAAGGCAAATTTTTACATTTAATGTGCGACGGATAATATCCGTTGGTAAGGATCAGTATACACTGATATTGGTCAAATATTTCAATTCATCTCTCCTATAGAGATAGAAATTAAGAACACACTATTAATATGTAAACTCTTTCTCGAAGCGTAGCATGTGAACAGGAAAGGAATGTACAACGTATGTCGATTGCTCATCGCATAGTTCAATAATTTAATAGCGAGTAGTACTACTACTACTAAATGTGCAGGCGAGCCTTGTCCTGGACCTCTCAAGCCAAGGTTTCGACACTTGTGCTTGTGCTTGTGTGCTTGTGTCTCCAGGAGCCATGACAGTGACTCCGAAGATTCGCCTGCGTAATACAGCCCAGTGTGGACACTCTAAGAGAACATGAACTGACGTTTCGTCAGTCATGCCGCAACCCCTACATAGGGAACTTTCCTCTACTCCTAGATTGTAGAGGTGCTTCCTCATACAGCAGTGCCCTGTTAGGAGTCCTGCTACCTTCCTTAGCCTACTCCTTGGTAGTTCAGTGGCTGCCCTGGCGTGTCCATCAGTCCATCCCTTCAGTAGAAGTTTGGATTGTCTAGGACCCTGCAGAGCATTCCAATGAGCGAGGTGCTGATTCCTCAGCCACTTATTCGTCTCCTTGCGCATTCTTTGTTTTGTTAGGCCCAGGGTCGGGCCCGGGACGCAGAAAGGAGCTGCCGCTCCTTCCGCAGCCAGTGCATCCGCCATCTCGTTGCCTTCAAAACCAGAGTGGGCTGGAATCCATTCTAGCCGCATCACGTTCCGCCTTGCAAGATTAGCAAGTCGTTCTCGACATTCGTTAGCAAGTCCTGAGTTGCTAGTATACCCACTCAGGGCTTTAATTGTTGCCTGACAGTCGGAGTATATGGTTATGCGTCGATCCACATAACCTCTGTCTAGGTTTATCTGCGCACATTCCAATAAAGCATATATCTCGGCCTGATATGCAGATACACCCTCACCCAATGGTACACAAACCTGTGTTCTTGGGTTCCTGGAGTAAATTCCAGCCCCTGCTCTATCACCGGAGCATGAGCCATCTGTTTACCAGACGGTCCCATTAAGCTGTGTATTCCTCTCTTTTTCCCAGGACTCTCTATCCCGTATCATGTCCCTGTATGGGGTAGCGAAGTAGTACTTACGCAGGCATTCATCAGCCGCTCGAGCCAGAACTGAAATATCTTCCAGGAGCCGGAGCTTCTTGACGTGCCTGCACTCTTCCCCTCTTCGCACGTATCCCAGCCGTTTCAAGCGCAGGAAAGCCCTCCCCGCCTCAGCCTCGATCACATGGTGAAGAGGCCGGAGACCAAGGATCACCTCCATCGCAACAGTTGGTGTAGTCCTCATGCAGCCAGTTGCCCCCAAACTGACTACCCTTTGAAGGCGTGCCAGTTGCGATCTAGCCGTGACCAAGGTTACCCTCGGCCACCAGACCAGAGCAGCATATGTGAGCATAGACAGCATAATCACTCTATAGAACCATATGATCGTTTTGGGGGTCAGTCCCCACCTCGGACCAATGGCTCTCCTACAGGCCCAATACGTGTTTGTCACCTTGCTTAGGCGACTATAAAGATGAGCCTTCCATGTCAGTGATTTATCAAGGATCAGTAGCGAGTAGTAAGAATAAGCTTTCTTTCTCCTGTGAACCATCAACCGATAAGGATCATTTTTAATTTATTGTTTTATTGTGAGAGGTTTACCTTAAACTCTTTTTTTTTAAGTGCACTCAATGTGAATGGTAAGTTGCATTTACGTATATGCTTTCCATTTCTGATTTTTGCTTTTATATTTTTCCCTCCTAGTGATAAGCGCCAGATACACACATACAATGATATTTTTTTATCTTGTTCTTTTTCTTTTTCTAGTTTTTCTTATACAGTTGATAAAAGGTTCACACGTATATAGTTGAAGTCTTTAAAATGTATATTTAGTTAATTAATTAATTCAATCTAATTACCAACCTAGAATATTATATTTCCGGATAACATTTTTTCATTACATTTTCTGTGATTGAAATAAGTATTAAAATTGAGTTTTTATGTTATTTAGATATTGTTTCTTTGATTTCTTTGATGAATGGAAATAAATAAGATTTCCTTAATAATATCATATCACATTTCTGCATTGCTACTTTTGTTTTTTTCAATAGCAAAATACAGGATATTTTTTTATGAACCACGTTCTTAAATGTATTTCTTAAAAAATTGTAAAACGAATTACCTACTGCAGATATCCTGAATTTTACATAGAAAAAATTTAACTATTGCTGATACACTGTATCTTTCGTAGCACTTTGTACCTGGAACTTAGCACCTGAGACTTTGTACCTGCGACTTCGTACCTGCCACTTAGTACCTGCCAATTTTCCGGACGAAGTAGTTTCTATGAGGTAGAGACATCTCAGACACCTAGGACCTGTCCGAGAAAATTAAGGAAAGTAAATCAATGTAAAAACAACGTGCTTCAACAAAAAACAACATTTTTTTCATTTACTATTATATTAGTTTAAAGTCATTATTCAACTTGTAAATTTAACCACGTTGTTCATATTCCTTCCCTTCCAACATTTCCAGGTTTGTTGATAGAGAGTTGTGAGGTGAAAAACAAGTTGACTAATATTATTCAGGGTGGCGCCCACTTACCTTTCTTGATTAACTTTAATTACATTTTTTAACTTATTAAATTCATTTGGTTTGTTAACTTCATTTATTATCTCATTAACTTCAATATAACTTCAATATAACTTCAATATAACTTCAATAACTCAAATAAAGTAGGATTACCCGCGAACCGGTAAGACTACTACCTGAATTGATATTAGTTTGGTCTCCGAATTCACACCTGAGGTGCTCTCCACATTGAGTCGCCGTTGCAATTTATCTTGCCATATTATTTTAAATAAATAATAGGTAACAAAGATTCTCTTGTATTCCATGGTTTAACTATTTATTCCATAGAATAACGATCTGCTCCTCGTTTCGTTAAAGTGTAAAATAATCTATATCATATGTCTCGCACGACAAATACATTCACCTTGCACTCCTACTGCATTTATGAATTATTCCAGGTCAAAACCCAAGTGTGTCAACAAAAATGTTTTAGAAATAATGTTCTTTGTAATTCAAAGAGTCATTTTGGTCATTCTTGTTGTAACAAATAATTTTATAGTAAGTATCCATGAATACCATTTACACCCTGCAAAAATTGAATGAATTATTTCTTTTGCCTTTTAATTGTCTATCATTAGCTTAATTCCATTTTAGATAAACTGTTTATTTGACACTTTAACTGTCTCTCATTAGTTGTTAATCTATAGAATACCTAGTTCTTTCATAGAATAACCAGTTAAAGTGTCGGATTAATAGCGTAATACACACTTCAGCGAACACGATCAGTTATTTCATGGAATAACTGGGTATTCCATAAAATAACATCATTATATACTTTAACGGTAACATATGTTATGGGGATTATTTTCTAGATTCATAAGTGAATTCTTTTTTGGAGGCTTGCCTTTCAATGTCTTCTTAATGTTCGAGTCTGAACAAGTTCAACAATTTTAACAATCAACTGATTTTACGTAGATAACAATTATTTCCCGGTTGACCAAGTATTATGTTCTAGCAAAGACCCATTTAATGATCAATTATATCCGTTGAATACAATATATTGATCTTGGATGTAGCCTTTCGGTTAATTAATTGAAATCAAGGCATTAGAAGCGAACGGTTGGTTGTTGCATTAAGGAACGTGGTCTATAATGAGGGATATTGGCTAATTCCACATTGATATCCAGAGTTAATTAGCATCATCGCTCATAGCAGATAGTTGATTGTTACATCGAACCTTATATTATAAAGACAGAATATTTAATTGTCTGTATACTTGTTAATTTGCAATAGATGACTCAAGGAACTACACAGCTTATTTTAAAAATAATTGACCATGTGGAGAGCTTAATGGATTTTGTTTTACTAAATGCAGAAGTGAATTTTTCATAATTTATTTCAAAGCTTTTGATGAAATTAATCACCCTCTAGCTCTAGTCACTTCTGTGTGCATCTAAATCGAAGGCTATGTTATCCGGTCACAAATTACAAAAATCCGCGTAACAAACAAAATGTCTGTAATCCTGGATACTACGTCCTAGACATATACGTCAAGGATTCTATATCTTTCTCAAGAAATAACTCAGTTTTTATAAAAAAAACCTTCTCCAAACTTAAACTTATACAGTGTGGAAACCACTTATGGAATAAAATTCTTTATGTCATTATTTTAGAAAATTATAAAATATGCCGAGACTCGTCAACTTTTGAATTGAGTTGTGCGTTATGTAAACATAAATTTAAAAGTACAGAGTGATTCACGCAAGTATGCCATAGTCAGTGTTGTTTTTTTTTATGAAACACCCTGTATATTTGCATATTTTTGAAATCCTCTTAATTAACCGATTGCAACAAACTAAATATTGTATGGTCAATTATGAATTATACAGGGTGAAATTTTTATTTTTACAGTTATTAAACACATACATAAAATACCTGATGTATTTGATTTAAATACATTAAAATAAATGCTCAAAATGTTCTCCACCTAGTTGTTGGTAATAGCGTCTCCTCCACTTTGTTTAAAGTTTGAGGTGAAATATTCCGTATTTCTGTAGTTATCCTGTCTTTGAGGTCTACAATGCTAGTTGGTTGTGTTGCATATACTTTGTTCTTGAGATAGCCCCACAGAAAAAAATCTAACGGCGTAAGGTCTGGCGATCTAGCTGGCCACTCAATAGTACCTCTTTGTCCAAACCATTTATTGGGGAAATTTCATCTGAATAAGTTCTTACTATTAAAGCATAATGGGGTGTTGCTGGAACCAAACATTTAAACATTTTCATTCGGTAAGCTAGGATCTATTGCGTTGGGATATAAGTTTGCCAACGCAGGAAAAACTTGATTTCTAAGCATATTTTAATATTTTTCAGCTGTCAAATTTCCATCCATAAATATAGGACCAATAATATGGTCGCCTATGATACCGGCCCAAACATTCACCTTTTGAGGGTACTGAGTATGTGTCTCACGCATCCAATTAGGATTCTCTGCTGACCAATATCTTCAGTTCTATCGGTTCACTTCTCCATTCAATGTGAATTTTGATTCGTCAGAAAAAAGAATGGTAACAAGAGCTATCTCATTTCTGTTCAGCTTATTCATCAATCTTTCGCAGAAATCCATTCTACGATCTGGATCGTCGTCTGTTAACTCCTGCACAAAAGTTAATTTGTATTGATGAAGTTTTTCTTTATGGAGACATCTTAGAACAGTTGTATGTCTAACATTATTTTCACGGGCAATTTGACGTGTACTTGAAGTTGGATTCTCTTCGACACTTAACAAAATATCCCCTTTCACATCATCTTCAACGAAGTGTGGTTTTCTTCTCAATGGTTTAACATGTCCAAGTTCTCTGAATTGTGCATTAATTTTAGACACAGTACTTTGTGAAATATTAGGCATCTCGGGATACCTGTGATTAAATAAGTTTGCCACTTCAACTTGACTTCTGCAGTTATCCCCGATCATCATTAAAATCTCAATTCGGTGAGTCTTAGTTAAATATTTCATTGTTATGTCGACAAGGAAAGGGTGTTTGACAAAGATTCTACTTTTCCAGTATAAACTGTCAACAAATCAACAACTGACAGAATAGAAAACAATCCACATTATTTACCGATTTTGTCTAATTATTGGCGTTTTGAGGCAGTTTTTAGGTATTTATGATAAAATTCATGGACGTAGCAGGTTTCGTTTAATATACAAATACGTCTAATAATTAGTTAGTTTAGATTTTTGATAAATCCATATTTAGCTAATTTAAAATAAGTACCAATATTTCAAGTGTAATAAATTATCAATTTCAAAATTTCATAATTCATAATTGACCATACATTATTCAGTTTGTTGGAATCTGTTCATTAAGAGGATTTCAAAAATATGCAAATATACAGGGTGTTTCATTAAAAAAAAAACACCGACTATGGCATACTTGCGTGAATCACCCTGTACATTTACATTTATGTTTACATAACGCACAACTCAATTCAAAAGTTGACATGTCTCGGCATTTTTTATAATTTTCTAAAACAATGACATAAAGAATTTTATTCCATAAGTGGTTTCCACACTGTATATTTCCATTGAAGGTTACTTTTAAACAAACAAAAATGCAGCTGTATGAAGGCTGTTTTAAAACGGGTTTCCGTAGTTTTCATTTACTTTCTGTTTGTCCTAAAATCAACCTACCTTCAGAATGTATGAAATCGATATATGAGGCTCACTTTCGACTCGTAATTACCAAACAAATGAAATATGAGTTGAAAAACCAATTATTGATTTGGAGAGATTGAAAAACAAGCTTTTAATTCGAAATGGCAGAGGGCCCTTCAAAAGTTTTATTTCGAGTCGTATTTTTGTGAGTAACTCACTTTTATAAAATCACTATACCTTGTTTTTAAAATAGGAGGAGCATTTTAAAAAACCCAAATCACATCAAAGAAAAATACCATAATGGCATATTGAGTTCGCGGACTAGTTGGCTACCTCCTTAACGACAAAAAACAAGAATTAAAGCAGTGTCTATGATTCGTGGCCATGTTTGAAAATTCACCCCCCCAAAAAGCTATACTTTAGGAGTGTTATACCGGGAATTCAAAATGGGAAATAACGTCTATCAGCCCCCGAAGCCTCGGCATAGGGCCTATTTTTCAATTCAAAACTTCTTCAGCAATTCTCGGTGAAGGTAATGGATTGGAGACGTCACTGTCACCTGTCAAAAGTTTATTATTGCATGACTTGTCAGCCTTATAGCGTTACCTGTTAACGTCGTACACATAAGTGACGATTTTCATTCACGTTGTGTGATTTTGAGTAGAGGCAATATTTATATGATGGCCGCCAACCTTCAAGAGAGTGCTGAAATTCTTATGGAAACTCACTTCCCAGGTTCTGTCTTTCCTGGAACGTCAAACTGGACGGAAGTACCAACAACACCCTCACAATACGACTGGCAATCTGCTAGTGCAGTAATTGATGAGAACAAGATAAGGTGGGCCATATCGGGCTTTTCCCCATTCAAGTCACCAGGACCTGACGGAATAAGACCAGCCCTACTTCAATGGGGAATGGATATTCTTATGCCGCACCTGGTTGGAATTTTTAGAGCCTCTTTAGCTATGAGGTATATTCCCAGTAAGTGGAGAGAAGTACGAGTGTACGAGTGGTATTTATACCCAAACCAGGTAGGATGGACTACACCTTACCAAAAGCATTCCCACCAATTAGTCTCACATCGTTCTTTTAAAAACAATCTAGAGGTTATGCGAGCGGTATATAAGAGATGAAGTGCTAGTTTACAACCCACTTCATCCAAACCAGCATGCATATACTCCGGGAAGGTCTACTGATTCGGCCCTTTACCAAGTGGTTGGCAGAATCGAAAGATCATTGGACAACAAAGAATCCATCCTGGGTATATTCATAGATATCGAGGGAGCGTTTGATAAAACAACCTTTCCAACAATTACCCAACAACTCAACTCCAGGAATGTACCTCTGGTAGTAGGAGAATGGATATTCAAGATGCTCTCTAGTAGAGCAATAAGTATCAATGTAGTAGACATCACAGTAAGAGGACTGGACTGGTCATGAGGGGATGTCCACAAGGAGGAGTCTTATCACCCCTTCTGTAGAACATAGTCCTAGACACCCTGATTAATCACCTCAACAATAATGGATTCTACACAACTGCATACGCAGATGACGTAGTTATCTTGCAGACTGGCAAATTTGTGAACACACTGTGCGATAGAGAGCAGGATGGGCTTAAATTAATTGAAAAATGATGTAAAGAACACTCACTGTCGATCAATCCCAGAAAGACTGAGATGGTCCTTTTCACCAGGAAAAGAAGTTTATCGGGTTTGAAACCTCCCGAAATCTTCAAAAGCAAACTAATTTTTTCGGAAGAGGTGAAATACCTTGGAATTACCCTCGACAGGAAACTAACATGGAACTCTCATCTACACAGCAGAGCAAAAAGAGCATATGTGGCATATGAGCAGTGTCGGAGGACAGTGGGACGCACATGGGGTCTGTCGCCCCGTGTGGTCACCTGGATCTACACTGCAATAATAAGACCCATATTTACGTATGGAGCAATTGCATGGGGACCGGAGGTTCTACAAGCAACGTCCATCAAATACAGCGAATGGCTTGTTTGAACATCACAGGAGCCATGAGAACAGCACCAACCGCAGCAATGGAACTAATAACTGGTCTGACCCCTCTGAACCTGCACGTCAAGGAGGTTGCGTTAATGGCCATGGTACGATTGCGCACGGCTGGTGTAAACCCCGAAGTAGGAGTGGGCCAATTGAGGTTGAGCCTATGGCAGGAAGCGCTCACTGCTCCACCTCTGCTGCAGGCAGCCAACGATGCAATTGAACCCAGGTTTTTGTTTAACAAACCCTACAAAATTCGAATAAAACAAAACACAGAGCCAGATGCTGCAAATGCAATACGCATATATACCGATGGTTCAAAAATGAAAGAAGGCTCAGGATGTGGAGTTTACTCGAGAGCACTAGGCCTAAATATTAAGTGGGGAATGGGAAACAATACCAGCGTGGTTCAAACAGAACTGGCTGGTATCTCAATTGCCACAAAAGAAATAACCAGAAGAGGAATTTCTGGCAAAAACATAGTAATCTGCACTGATAGTAGACAAGCCCTATTAGCCTTGAACAGACAACATGTTGTATCGAGGCTAGTACTAGAGTGCCACCAAGATTTATCTGACGCCTCGGCAGATAACAATATTATCCTGAGGTGGGTTAAAGGGAACGACAGGAGTAAAGGAAATCGCACTGCTGATTCTTTAGCCAGGGAAGACGCTGGACTAAAAATTCTAGCAACCAGTGACACCTACGGCCTAACTACTTCGACAATTGCGGAACTAGCCAAACGTTACACCCATGCTCAATCCCTTAAGAGATGGGATGGAATCAAAGGATGCAGTCTTGCCAGGATCACCATGGGCGACCCTGGGAAGCTGGCGCCGAAGAAATATTTGGCGATGACCAGGAAAAACCTACGTTTAACAGTAGGATTTCTGACTGGTCACTGTCAACTAAGGAAACACCTCCATACTATGGGGCTAGTGAACACACCTCTATGCAGGATGTGTGAGCAGGAAGATGAAACTGTCAGGCATGTCTTATGCGAGTGTCCGGAGTTATCGTCAATAAGAGAGTGTGTGTTTGGTGAGTCTTGCCCTACACCTGCCGATATAAAGGAGATGTCTCCCAGTGACCTGTCTACCTTCCTGAGGAGGACAGGATGGACAATGACCTAGGAGGACAACTCCTCGGGAGGATGTACAATGGGTCACATGTGGCCTGAGTGCTGTGAGCCTACACACTCACCCTCCCTTCTCTACATATACAGATACAGATGAGTTGGTGATAAACAATAGTATATTGTGTAATAAGAGGGAAAAGCATAATATTCCCAAACTACTGTGATGATTACCATGGTAACACAGGAGTTCATATTGAAATATAGAAGTGGTAACCATGGAAACTACTTTGTTATAAAAAAAGTAAAATAATTGTTCTCCGATCGAATATATTGACGAATCACTTGATAATAAAGTAGAAGTGGCTAATAAAATATTCGACACCCCTGCCTCAAATTCAAATGAAAATGATCGGAACGACATAAACCAAACAATTAGCCATGCAGTAAATTCTCGTTGCCCTCCAGTACAAATTACTAATTGTACAAACTGTATAATAAATGTAAATATTAACAACAAATAATTTGTGTTCAAGAATATCGTTATAAATTAGATGTTTCTTATATTTCTTCAATAACAACTTTATCTATATAAAAATTAAAACCATATTTTGTTTCATTTTATTGTAATAATCTATTTGTAATATTACCGCACGCTACAGCAGTGCGGTGAGAATATTACCGCACTGTTATTTTCTAATTGCTTAGCAACTGCTCACTATTCTGCAATGTTGAGCTTTGCGCATTGAAAACAGGTCAAGATAGTGTCACTTTTCCCACGATCGGAGAAAAAATACATTTTTTTGCTACAAAAGCCAAGTTTGTACTCCAAATAGATATAAATTTACTGCTTCGAACTATTCAATATATCAAATAATTATGGAGTAACGATAGAGATTCTAGCTATATATTCCATAAAATTTAAATTTATAACTATTGGTGCACAGTCAGCTCTCTAGTTCAAGTCAAGTCGTAATTTATCGTTGACTCACCATTTAAGGAATGAAAAATTCAATGAAAAAGAGATGCAAAAAGAAAAATTCAAATAGGAAGTCGAGGCAACGGTTCGATGCTTTTACGGGTTCATATTTTCACGTCTGATGTCTTGATTTATGCGAATATTTTCAATATTGCTCTTCTACGGATATTAATAATCATTTTATGTAGGTAAACTGGCTATTAAATTTAGTAAAGCTACTAGCGAAAATGATTATAAACAGTAATAAGACTTTATATGATAAAATATCAATAATCTAGGTGGTTAGTGCGTTAAAGTTTAAGATATTATTTAGATTAAAAATTAATAACATGCCGATGACACTGGTAGGGAATGTGCACAGAATGAATATTGAATTTTTCATATAGCTGTAAATGTACATCTAGAAAATGTGAGTGACATTATGGTAGGTTTTAGTTCTTCCCAATTCCATGAGTTAAATAAATAATCAATTGAGAGTAATAATGAGATGATGATGAATAATCAATCATTTGTTAAAATAGTGGTCCTTCTACAAACATATTTTGTTTTTCTACCCTTCTCCACGTTTTCCATAAACCTGTCTTTTGAAATCTTTAAAGCAACTGGTAAAGGAGAAAAACTTTTTACAAAAAATGATAGTTTTACTCACAACTTGTCTTGTTTTAACTTGAGGCAACACAATACCAACTGCCATCTTTCTTTCCCTTTTTTTTCTTCTACCACTTTCCTATTAATTAACCGCACAATATTTCCCTGCTTGTTTTTTCCCCATACCAGAAAGAAGGTATCAAGCATGTCCAGATCCTAAGTAGACTTCTAAAACCAAAGATAACATTGTGACACATCACCTGAACTTGTGAACAATCGAACAGTTAGGTAGGACCTCAACCCTACATCCTAGCCTTCAGAAAGTGATTATTTCAGGTAACAATAAGTTTGGGTAAGTCCCTAGGCTTCCATTCTTCAGCTTCGAATTCTATCGTAAACTTCATGTATTTCAACCTTTAACTTGTCGATTGTTATTTGTATAGTTACCTGAATTACTTTTGAGGAGATTACGTATGTGAGTCCTGATCATAGTATATAAACAAAGAAATAGTAGGGTCACTCCTAGCTCCTCCCAGCTCGAAGTCTATCTTACTCGGTCTTCGTCTCCGTCTTTTCTGGTATCCTGAAGCTCCCAATCGAGCGATAGACAGATACGGTGTGTCTTTTGTAGTTTGAAGGTACGAGCGGAGTTATTAGTATACCGGCTGGACTGTGAATTATTTAATTATTATTACGGTATATTTTTTATTGAAATGAAAATGCTACGAGTGTGTTGTGTGGACGGTTGTAGAAGTAGAGATGGGGTAAAAATTTCTTCCTTCAGATTTTTTTTTCCACTTTTTTGAGTTACCAGGAGGAACTACCAATAAAATGTAGGTATTGGATACATTTTACAATTATCAAAAAAAGGAATTTAGACTGTCCAAAATTAACAACAACAACAGTTTCAGCTATTGGAAGAATTTGAAACT
>CAJUYG010000630.1:0-11291 GCA_910591675.1 Galerucella calmariensis
GGTGTATAACATACTATTAATACTTATCTCCCCAGGAACAAAAACACAGACAATAATAATGTCAAGGTAATACCGCATGTAAAAATAAAAAATTGGTTAATCAAATTGAATTAAGGAGAAATTTGTTATTTAAAACAAAATGGTATGACATAAAAGTTTGTAGGCACCACGGGTACTAATAGATATACTATTCTAGTGCGACTTCCGAACCCTCGGAGCATAATCGTATACTTAGTTCCCTTTTGTGGTCACTACTGGTTGACGATCTCCTGGGTGAACTATCTAGTCAGGGGATAGATGTGCAGGGATATGCTGATGATATAGTGATAATTATTAGAGGCCAATTTGAAGAGATAATTTCTGATATCCTTCAAATGGCCCTAAACATAGTGCAAAGGTGGTGCGAGAGGGAACAGATGTCTGTGAGCATTCCTTTTGCGACGGAGGTGAAATATCTAGGAGTAATCCTAGATAAACAACTCACCTGGAACGCCCACTTGGAAAGAGTTACTAACAAAGCCAGATTATCCCTCTGGAATCTTAGAAGGGTATGTGGATTTACTGGATTTTCCAAACTATGGTCAATCCAATGGTCACGTATGGCTAAGCAGTCTGGTGGACCAAAGGTCTGCAAAAGACAGCCAAAGCAAAGCTGCAAGGCTTGCAGCGAACAGCATGCCTGGCCATTACCGGAGCAATGTCTTCCACACCAACGGCGGCTATGGAAGCCCTCGACGAAACTGCGGAGCACATACTATGCTTATGCCCAGTCTTGGGCAGGGTAAGGTATAATATATTCGGCTTTAGTACCTTAGATCCAAACGACTTCAAAAAAGTACCACCAAATACAACCATGGACTTCGTCAGAAGCCCTGGCTTGTGGGGTGAATTGTAATCACTAGGGGTAAGCCACAATAGACCTAAAGAAAGATCGCAGTGGAGGTGGCGAGAAGGCCCCACTCACATAGAGCCTAACCTAACCTAGTACCCTTGATACATAAATAGCTATTAAGATTCTCAGATTCAATAAAAACGTTGTTGATGCAACAATATTGCCACTATATCACTATATGCATTCAATAATATTCTCAGGCTTACAAAATATTAATATAATTGATAAATTGAAGTTTAAGTTTGGTTTCACTTTATTCATTCACTGTCTGTTTAATGGAAAAATATCATGTACTTCGTAGCAAAAAATTGGAAAATGATGAAGACTGAAAATAATTAAAGTACTTCATATCATATTCTTCTTACGCACTTCGTTAACGAACTATAGGCACAGATTATAAAGAGAACAGATACGAAAGCTTGACAGCGAACAGTAAAAAATGTCCATCGTCGTATGTCGACTCCATTCGGGCTGCTTCGCGAAATTTCTCAACAGGATTGTCAATTTGCATAATATTTCCTTCAATTCACGATCATAGGTCAAATATTTTATAAGCATTATTTTTAAGGGTGATAGTTGTTTAAAATCAATTTTATTAACATTAAAAGAATTATACAATTAAAAAGATTATAATGTATGAAAATTATAAGTACCATAAATGTATAATTTTTTTCACAAACCATATCCTTGGCAACCATGCTCAATAACAGTGACGGCTTGGCTCAAAATTCATAACCGCCATTTTTGTTTGAAGGTGTTCAATCAGCGATATTAATTGTGTTATTTGACTGATCGATTGTGCGTTGTGGTAATATTAACTATAAAAATATAGTGGTATAGACTATTATTCTTATAAAATAAATAAACATCACGCGGAGTGTATTGTTCATACAGGGACTGTCCAAATAAATTTTATTCGGAAATAAAAATAAAGTTCCCTCGATTTTCAAAGGATGAGAGTATGTAATTTAATATCCCGGTCTATGATATAAGAAATTTCAAAGTATTTGATATTAACTTTGGTGCTACAAATTATTATAAAAATTCTCCCTTGCATAGGTATATTGTATTTCCTTTGATAATAAATAAATTAAAAATTATTTGTACTTTAAAATTTGGGTGATCTTTGTAATTATTTGTGTTTCTAAAAATGTATTTATTAATTAATCTCCCAAGAGTAATGACTATTTATAACAAATCATAAGAATGTAGGTAGGTACATTTAGGTATTGAATAAATACATAAATATATATTCGATTATGATTATTGTTTCAATTCATGGCGCAGTTTTAAAGATTTAGTGGAAACTAGATCCGGCACTAGAAATTGTTATTGTCCCCGAGTCAACAGTGCAATTTGGTAAGAAATTCAAAAAATATTTTAAACTGGCAACATCGCGGCCATACCGAGTTAAAGGTCCAAGGTCATTGAAGACGTTTAATGTTTTACCGGGATTCGTAGGTATTTGCTCTCTTTATAATCTGTGCTATAGGGTTCTAAAATTAGGAATTTAGAATGGTGTTTCAATCATAATTATTTGTGGACTTTTGAGAATTATTAGAATTCTTATTTTTTTCCATTTTAGCTTAACGTGCCTCGACAGAGCTGGTGATTGGCGCAGAAAAATGGATTACAAATATGTACATACAATAACTTATTACAAATTTCCAATAATATTTTACGGTATAGATGAGTAGCTTTCCGGAACTGTAAGACTTTTTTGATTTCGGTGGGGCAGTGGAGTATTTCCTTGAGGCTAGACCTTAGGTCAAATTGTTGATATGTAGCGAAAAATTGTTTGCAGTTTGTCAGTATGTACTTAACAGTCACTATAATATCATTACAGCTATGGCAAACGGAACGATTTCCTGAAGACATCAGATATCCGTGTGTCAGTTTGGTGTGTCTGATTGGGGGTCTTCTGATTATAGTAGCTTCTCTCCGTGTTAAGAAGTTGAGAGAACGAGGGGAAGTGGATGGATGGATATCATGAAGTGCTGTCATGCTATTACGCTAAAGGTGGCGCCAAGATTCTTGTGTAGGTGGATCTTTAGATCAGTTGCAAGTTGGACAGTGTGTTTTGGGTTGTTACTATTGGCAGCTTCTTTTGCGTAGCGGTCCGCAGTTTTGTTACCATCAATTCCGATGTGACATGGAGGCCAGATGAGAGAGACTTTTTTATCTTGAGCGTTGAGCGTTGAGAGTTGGATAGATATCGTATATTGTTTTGGTCGATTGGGAGGTCAGTGAAGATTGACTTGATTGACTGAACGAAGCAAAGGGAATCAGTGCATATTGCAATATTTTTGTGTGGCAGTAAGATGCTTTTGAAAGCTTGAGAAATGCATCGAAGCTTGCCTGTGTGAACGCTACACATTGAAGGTAGAGTGAAGGAGCTTATGAGTTCGTGCTTCGTGCACAACTAACACCGGAGTCAGTTTTGAAAGAATTTAAGCTGTTCATAAACACCATAATTGCAAACTATTTGCCATGAACACTACACTTTGGAACTCAGATACGGACTAAGCTCAATGGTTGATGCGGCAATTTTTGTTCAATTTAACTTTATGTGGAAAATGCAACAATCACCTTTATTAATATTATTAAAGGAAAAAGGCACCCCTGTGGCATCTTGTTAAAATTGACGGTTCAAGAGCTACGGGCTATTTTGTATTGCACCGCACACCTTATTGACGCATTCACGTTCTGAATGTACCATTACAGGAAGCATCCTGTATTGTGAATTGTAAAAACTTCAATGAAATCCCACATTCATTTAACAAAAGTGAAAATATTAACAAACCCCCTAAAAATTTATAGCTACATTTCGTTGATAGATTAACAGTTAGTAAAAAACATTGCCCACTAATGATAAGACAAATCTTCAGGCATTTTCAGGTGTTTCCAGAGCTTACTGCGTACTAAAAAAGTACGAAAATGATTATTCATGTATATTTTCATTCAATTTCACCAATACTGTACTTGGTTTTTGAAAACAAACTCAACGCCTCTAGTGTATTTTATCAATTCACTACTTTAAATGCAGTTCCCGGTTATTATTAATGGTCCGTCGGTGGTAAAATATGTTTTTTCACTCCTCTTTTCACAGGTTTTGAATATGGCCATTAAAACGCCTGATGGAATTTGTGATTCGCTTTGAAATTCGCATTTCGCGTTCCAGATGGAATAATAAATGGTGAACTGGGTAACTATGTAGGGTGCAATTATTAAGGATCCCACAAAAGCTCGTGCAGCTTCATAACCATATATTTTATGTTGCCAGTTTAAATAACTTCAATACTCCACTCGTATGAATGATAAGTTGGTTAGTTTTCGTTCATGTCCTATTCTTTCTGTTCTCGAATTACGGTGAAAGAGTCTTTATACGAGATACTGGACATTCTTATATGGTACATGCGCTATCGCAATTTGTCATTAACGATAAATTATTGTTATCGCCGCAGTACTTGGAAATATATTCTAATATCGGAGAGCTCAAGCAATAAGAAAACTTGAAAATTCAATCTCATTGATTGAACTGTATTAATGTAAATACCGTTTACTATGATTGAAGGAATCGAAATATTAATATTTCAAACGATACTTGACTGTTGAATTGACTGTTCGGATCCTTACTTTGTGAAATCTACGTTGTTTCATTCCAACAGCTATATTATTATTTACATTTGAGGTTGTGTTTGAAGCAAACATTTACTGTCAAATATTTTTTATGATTAAGTATTTTATGACGTTTAGCCAGTTTATCTGTGAGTGTTGTGTGTTTCAGTTGATCTAAAACTTCACTTCCTAGAAAAATTATCCACAGCCAAGACCGACAGATTCTAATTTCGTGTTAACCTACAGAATGTGAAAACGTGACGCTACTAATTTGAAGTCAAATGTCAATTTTATTATATTCCGCTTTTTTGGCAACAAGTTCGGGCATACGAATGCAACTTCATGTGGCTTCTTCATATGTGAAACGGAGTCTAACGTCGTGTTTTTCATTTGATGCAATGTATCTAGAATCTGGGCGTTCACACAACGTTAGGCGACATGAAACGCCTGTATGGAAGGGCTTTTGAAGGAAAAATATATGAATATTTTGGATTATTGATAATTATTTCGAAATATTAAAATATTATCGTCAGAATCAACAATCATGCACTTAGCTGTCTCTCTCTGACCTTTTCTCCTTTCAGCTATCTCCATTTTAAATAATAATAAGAAGAAGACCTTGCACATTATTTGAATGAATTCTTTTTTTGAGGCTTATATCTACTTTTTTCTTTTTACTCTTGGTTGGGTTGGCACCAATGTTGCAATGACAACAGAATTGTATGACGTCAAACAGCATGCAAGATTCATCATTCCCAATAAGCTGACCTTGCAAGAACTTGCCGTAATTTATTGATTCTTAAAAATTGCAGTGCTTTTATAGTAAAAATAGAATCTTCGATTATGTAACTTTAATTTTTGTCAAGCATTCCCTATACCCAATGTTTATAAAAACAGAGTTGACCTATTATGTGAATGCAATAAACGTTATATGTAACAAAAAATCCTAATTCATGATAAATTTCAATGAATAATAATGCTCTCACATGATAGATCAGTAGTTATATTTCACAAAAAATATTACAAAATAACTGTGTTTTCATAAACTTCGGGTATAGGGAATGTCTGACAAAAATTAAAGTAACATAATCGAAGATTCTATTTTCGCTATAAAATACAGGGTGTTCCATTTCAAATAAGAAAGAAAATGACAGGTTCGAGTTTCCATTCACCCTGTATACAAGATTGAATATAATTGAAATTCAATAGGATACGGAGATATTGCATCATATAACAAAACTCTGTTTGGCAAAATACATTTTTTTTCATTAAATTACAACAAGCTACATATGTCCATATCTTTTGGAGGACTCTGTATAACGTGGCAAAACATTATATAAAAAGCTTCAAAAACAAATCTGAATTCGGTATAATATACAGGGGTTCCCATTTGAAAAATCATATGTTTGGTTTGTAACGGAGTTATGCAGCACTCTGTATAGTTCGATATAATTTCAAAATATGGACCTCCAGCACATCTACTATTTTTGTTGATAGCATTTTTTGATATCTCTTAAAATAACCCATATACCGAAGTTTGTCGTAAGATTGGTACACCCTGTATGTCTTGCAAGACCTGTAGTGGGAGGTAACTTTTGAAAATGAGTTTGTGCGCATGGGGCGTGTTCACCATCACGTTTGGCGCTTGCAGTATTGTTTTTTCCATATGCCCACGCTAATATCACCTGGCAGCTGTTTTAACAGATAATATAATAATCAATATAGTATGAGGTTACTTGAGAAAATTTGGTCATAGATAGTAGTTCCATTCAATGGAATATTATTTTTAACTGGTTGTCACGTCGGTGGAAGACGACCTTAGTTCGGATATTTGAAGTAAATGTTTCCCTTGCTGTCATAAGCCGCACGCCCATGAATTTTCCGCTCATGGTATATTTGGAACAATTTTTTCATCACATCTCTTTAACAATATATATCGCTAAGAAATTGTAAAAGATGTCGTAAATTGACCATTTCAGTAAATAATGGCTCCAGAAAAATATGTCGAAGTTAACAATAAGGAATCATAAAACGAAATCAACATTAAAGTAGTGAACAATAAATATTTTTAACTATTGAGAGGATGATAAATAGCCCAATCGAAGCCATATAAGGTCCTGATTCCAACTTCGATCATAAATATGTCACTAGAAGTAATTTTCCTGTTCGCCACTTATTTTATTTAACTCCAGAGATTCTAACTTTATGAGAATGAGTGAGAAAATTATGTTGATAGGATGCTTTAGGGAAAACAACCCAGCGATGATATTCTATGAAAAGCGTTCTATGAATGAGTGGAGTTAATTTGAGTACCTATATTAACAATACAAGTTCATTTTAATAATACTATCGACTCAATTTTCAAGTTATTTTAGTTAAGAACCACAAGACCGTATATTCAGTGCTATTTTGAAAATTATTTATACGTCAGTTGCTGCAAGTGCATATATTGGTAGTGTTAACACTAAAGCTCGCTTTACAGCTCGCAATTTTTCATGCAACTTGCAATATTCTTGATCGAAGGCATGCGCAGAAGAGGATAATTTGAGACAAGTCTCTTGCCATTTTAAGTTCTTGTCCCAAATCGATCTTGTTCGATTTGTATTGCAGCTTGCATGCAATTCTGGGGAAAAGTTGGTAATTTCTTCGTTACCAACAAAATGAAACTTGACTGTTTTCCTTAAAACGCAACATAAACAGGTATACATATCAATAATTTGAACGCAAAGTTAGTTTATCAACAATTACAACATCATATGACACACTAACCTAACATCATAAATAAGCTTCAATTTTTTTGTTAGTAACCACATTGAAAATTACATATTGCAATAACTGTGAGATGTAAAACGATTGTCAATAATTGCAAGCAATCCCTTGCAAGGTCATAGTGTTGCTGCAATACATTGCAAGAAGAATTGCGAACTGTAAAGCGGGATTTAGACCTAAAAGATCCACTGTGACTTCTTTCTTTTGCTTAGCCTCAGTTTTCAAGATGCTGCTAGCTCGAACTACTTGTTCATTCATGTGAAAGTTTTTTGTTAGGACACCTGTCAAAAGTCAGGAATGTCAATTTGTCCTGATCTGGTTGTAGTTGTCTCAGCCCATCTAGATCCTCCCTATAATTGGATCTTCTCTTAACTTCGGCGCTGCCCATTTTTTTTTAATACACACATCGTTTCGGTCCTCGAAGGGGTGTCCCAGCTAGCTCACCTACAATTCAATTGTCCTCCATTAAAGTCTATCCTGGAACTCACACTAGACTTACAATGTTGTTCTCACCTAGCTCATTGATTTTTTGGGTATTTCTATCTCATTTCCAAAACTGATTGTACAAGAACTCAGTGTTTTCATAGCAGCTTTCATGTCTTTTATCATTATTGGACTGGACACTATTTCCAAATAGTTGTGATAAATTGTGGTGGACTTGTGTCCATAGATGAAGTCTTAAATTCATTGCAAGTTAAGCGATATTTCATACATTTTCAAGAACTAGTAAATAGCTTGTAGCGTACACGTAGTTTTGTTACATTTTTAATTGGTCGAGATCGGTTTAGTTTTTATGAACAGAGCTTGTATATAAAATCTGATGAATTATTTTATCTCAAATGTTATCTCGACCCAGCAAATTGGAGAGCGCATAAAATAACGTCCTTTTTCCATTCTGTAAAAACTGGCCAATTTTACATCTACATATTTGCTTTATTCCCATCACAAACATGATTGTTTTGTACAAGCGTTGTACGCTTGAATTATCCACAGGTAACCACAAAATCTAATATGATGCCACACTGGATGTTATTGAAGAGAGAAGTTGATTGGTAGGTGAATTTGTAACTGATAAAAAACATACCGGTGAAGTTTTGAAAAATACAAATATTAGCAAGAAAACGGGCACAGTGGTGACTTAGGACGTAGGTAGATAGTACAAATAATATATTTTACCTACGACCCCCCCTGTAATCAGTCAATAACACACAGTCAGTACCTATGTAATGACGTCTATTACGCACTGTAAAAAAATCGCACAGCTGTAATAGTATATTACATAACAAGAGTTGTAAGTTGCTTATTACATGCGAATAGAAAAGTTGCGCACGAGCCGCGTAGCGGCGAGTGTAGTAATTTTATAAGCATGTAATAAGCTTACAACTCTAGTTGTGTACTATACTTTTTCTACGAACAACTTCAGTAATAAAAATAAAACGCTGAATAACAAGTAGCATTTATTTATTAAACAGTAGCCAGAAAAAAATACTGCACATCAGGAGCTTCATTTAAAAAAAGTTTTATCTCACCAGAATGTAAGGCTTTTGATTTTTTGCTTTTAAAACCGTCGGATTGTCTTTTTAAGTAACCTCGCAATTTTGTGTGATTTTCAATATTGACATTATTCTTCAAAATTATAGTACTCCTCAACATCGAATATATTGCCATAATGAAGATGGTTTGAATTTCTTAGTGATTTCTCCAAAATATGCCAAGAGTACGTTTTCAGAAAATGAACTTACATTGTTAGTTGTTCGCCAGTCCATAAACTGCCGGTATTCATTTTCATATCTTCCTCTTGACTTTTCTGGCAATATGTTGTCAGTAGTGTCCGTGGCTAATTGTATAATATTGGGTGGTGTGCTATTTAGTTCGTTTTCACTATTTGATGAGCTCATTTCAATTATTTGTCTTTAAAACAAATGTACATTCACACCAACAGCTAGTGACAGCGAGTCTTATTAATTACTAAACGTCAAAACAACCTCTACCAACCCGTTTCCATGGTTACTCGAAACCATTGACTGACTAGGCTTGGGTGATAAATTGTTGTTTTTCTGGAACTGAAGCGTAATTTTTTTTATTACGTGCTAGTCATTACGTGTCAGTATCCGTAATGATCTATTTACTTAGTAACCAAATAGTAGGTAATATGGAATTTACTAGTGTGAGAGTAGAAAAAGTAAATCGCACGGCTTCCCTAGCAACATCTTAGCAACTGTCAATAGACGTCACCATTTTATTCAAAATTCAATACGGCCATGTTTAACTATGAAAAGCTCAAAGGGCTAAGTATATGTATTGATTATAATTGAAAAATGGACTTTCGATTATCAGCAATATATTAATAATGATTTAACGTTAGTTCTTTAATGTGCTTCTTTCATTGGTAATAGAGTAATAGAGATGGAGTTTACCAAGCACCTCTAATTATGTAACTGTTATTTCTTATGCTTCTTATAAAAAATACAAGTACAAGTAGGTCGTAGGTAAAGTATAGTACGTAACTCGTGTTGTAAAGCATTTTACGCACTCACGGAATTACGCACTCGCCGCTACGCGGCATCGTGCGTAACTTTTCCATTCGTGCGTAAAATGCTTCTTACCACACACGTTACGTAATATACTATTATGCACGACCGGGCGAAAAAGTTCAGATTATAAAAACGTTCAGCGGGGGTAAAGGGTCACTTTACCGCCCGCGGACTACTTTACCTCCCCCCGGTAGGGGGGCGGTTGATATAATTGAATACAGCATAACCAGACAGTTATATATATATATATATATGTATAAGGAACGATTATTTTATTACATTCGATCCATAGACGTTTTTTCTTAGATTTAGAATGACGAAGGAAACTGATCTCAATTTTCTTAGAGAAATTGAAATTGTTTATTTTTTATGACATTTTTATACTTGCTAATAATATCTAATAATAATGATTTTTCACGTGTTCTGAAATTTATTCCACGAGATCGTTTTACTCCGCTTATATTCAAACTACTAAAATGACTCGGAAGAAAATAGTTATTTTCCTAACTAGTGCCGAAAGTGATACTTTCCCGCACGCGACTGCAGTTGACCCGAACGACGCGAAGCGGAGTTCGGGCAAGCGGTCAAGGGCGGGAAAGACAATTTACGCATGAGTTAGGAACATTATTTTTTCTACGACCGTATATACAAAAAAGTATATCAACCCATTTTTCAAAATTTATTTTATTTTAACATACATATAAAAAACTTAAACCAAAAACCATTATTATTATCAATTATTATTATGAATATTATTATTAGAAACACAATTTGTTGCATTCTGTGAATTGCTTCAAATTGGCGGTCCAGTGGAGTTATTTGGTGTTAACTGGTGAGTGAATGACGTTGATGAGGATGGCATCGTTTACAGGTCACATAAAGATGACGATGAAGGTGACGGCAACAATTTTAAGTCATTTGTTGATGGAAGAATTTCATTTGATATATTTTTCTTATATCAAACCCAGGTGGTTTGAGATTTGTTTCGTGAAACTACTTTAAATAATGTACAAGGTTATATCAAAATATTTTCATTAGTTTATATTTTCAGAAAATTAAAAATGCAACAAAAAGCTAGAAAACAATATGTTGATTTTATTTGATGGACTATTTATTCACCTGGTGTAAGAGTAGTTATAACTTCCGAAGTAAAAAACTATCGAATAAGGTCAAAATTTGCATAATTTTACTTTCCCGCACTAGTGCGGGAAAGTGACACTTTCAAAGCTAAAATGCGTGCGGGAAAGTGGGTTAAAGCGCACGGTAGTAGAAAAAATACTTATCAAAACGTCAAGACCAAAGATGACAACAACTAATATCAAACGCCTAGATCAAACTGGATCAAACGACTGCCGTTAATTCCTGACAAGATCTTCTTTTTCAAAAAAGATTTTAAAATTGCGGCGTTGTCAAATGGAACCTCCCACTTGTTTAAGGGAGGTACGGCGCGAACGAAGTTCCACTTAAATTATAAGTGT
>CAJUYG010000630.1:24337-75597 GCA_910591675.1 Galerucella calmariensis
CAATGGAAAGATCAAGTGGTGCTAAGAAAATTGAAGATTCTGATTGGTGACTACAACCCGTTGAGATCAAATGAATGCATAAGTCAAAAGGTGTTTTCGATTATTCACTTTTGGCTGCTGGTATCACCTCGTAGTGACTGAACTTCGTTCGTTTATTACCGGGCGTGACGCCAAGTCATACCTTCCTCTTGCCCCTTGAGCACATACCGAAAAGTATGAGCTTCAAGCATGGAGCTACTATTGAGAGAATATGACACAGTCGACTATCTTATAATAGGAAAGTGGTATCACATGAGTGACATTGTGATGTTAGCAATATGGCGTCGATGGCAGAGCCGGACTATTTAAATTTTCAATCAATATAAATAATAAATTCACTAGTGAAATTCTTTTTCACCTAGGTATAGCGTAGCGGCTTTTGGAATTTTTGATTAAAGGTGGTTTTTTTCGTTAAAGTGCACATTATTGTCCTTTTGACAAGATGAAATTGATAATATAGAAACACTGTATTTTGTTGACTGCCAAGAACCTCTTTCCACAAATTTCAACCACATATCTCTTATTGATGGAGTTCTAAGAAATCTACAAACATTAAATATAATAAGAAGTTAAATAAAACTTATTGAAGCACAAAGAAATATATTCCAGTACAGTCCTGTTTCGATTGTTTACTAACCTATGATATGTTGTTCCTGATGATTTTTTCGTATTTACACTGTCTCTACTCGTACAACTTCGTGAAGCACAAGAAACCATTATTGTTTAATTATTAAAATAGAAAAAAACGACACTAACAAAAAGAAAATCCAAAAATATCCAATTCACATCCACAAAACAATAATAATGTCAAGTTGACAGAGAAGTGGTAGTAAAATGGCGAAACCGATAACACTTTTATGACAGGCGTAGCGACTCCTCTTGATACTAGCTCCATGGCTTCAAGCCACGGACATTAAATATTTGACGTTTGACCGGTTTGACGCCTATTTAAAGGTTGAGATTGTGCGGATTACAATTTCAACCTTACTAAAAATATCTAAATATGCGAAATTATATTATCAAAAACATTATAATTGAAAACTGTTCTTCTAGCAACACAGGAAATTCATTGGCATAGGCACATGACAAGTGGTTTTGGGGATCCTAAAAAATCGTGTTCGTTTTGCTTAAAAGTCGTGACGACTGAGGCGTCACGCACAAGTGCTTGAAGCCCAAATAAACGAGAGCAACAAAAGTGAAACTGCTACATTTAGACGATCTTCTTTTTTATTTATGTCTGTTACCCTACCGCAAGAATAGCCTAAGCAATAGCCAACCAGTTTATTTATTGTTGAAACAAACGCTACGTCTAGGATGACGACCCAGCACTGTAGAGGAACGCGTTTGAAGCGATAATTACAGTCAAGCAGTGTCGACCATGGTTAGTACTTGGATGGGTGACCATGCCAGAGAAAACCATCGTATAGGGCCCGTACAGCCTGCAGCGGACTAGCATAACACAGCTCGCAGGCTTTATACCAATGAACACTAGGTATAATGTAGATATGCCGTCTTTGAGAGGAAACGTAAAACCGAGGTCCCGTGCCCATGATTGTTGGAATCGTTAAGGAACGCTACCACTGGTTGGAACACAGGTGAATTCGCCAAAATTTCCGGTTAGGGGTAGAGTGCTCCCGGCGTCGGTGATTAGCCTTAGTCGCAGAAATAGACCGACGTTAAATAACAGAATAAAAAAAACGTTACGTCTGCTACAGACCGCTAGTTGTTCAGTGAAGAGCCTAGGCTGTTATAATTGCGCGGATAATTGAGATAGTTGACTACGACATATCTACGTCTATGATGAGTCCAGTCCAGAGTGTAGACTTCGTTTCACATAAGAAGAACCCACTAGAACTCTAGAAGTTGCAGCTTTGACGGATACGACATACGACTGCAACTTCTAGACTTCTAGTGGGTTCTTCTTATGTGGAACGGAGTCTACCATTGTTACAATTTGTCGAAATGAAAACTAACAACAACAAAATTAATACGCTGATCTCGTAGATTAGGCAACTACGTTTCGACTACTAACTAATTCTTGAAAGCCCGTGGAATGTTGCCAAAGTGCTATTCCGTATTATTTATTTTTAGCGTTGGAATACATTTGTGAGTATTTAGCTGAATCAATCGATAAGCTTGAAATTTGGAGAGATTCATTGAATATAAAAATCATATTTGCAGTGTCTTTAAGAATATAACCAACATATTTCGGAATATTTGTGGAAAAATTGAGGACATGTCTGAGAAGCAATCTGAAGAAAAATAGATAGAATGATGATTGATAGTTTTAGAATGTTAACAATCTCATTTCCTTTATTTATATTTGTCTAAAAAACTAAAACATGTCGACATATCAGCTAGTCTTTGTTGAGATAAAAATATTTTTTAAAATGAATATCAACTTGTACATGTTTCGTACTCTTGAAAATTCATGTTGTCAGGAGAAAGGCTTTAAATATCAATCAAGTGATCAATCAAATCGTAGTAAGGATTGAAAGATCAAAGTACTTCTCCGATTTCAGTGGACTATACTCTCGACGAATCTCATATCGATCATCTATAGTTGTTCAATATATTGAAGGTTGGATGCTAAAGAAACGATTTCTGAAATTTTCACGAAACTGCAGCCATACTGGTGAAGCTACAGCAAAAGGCTTACTATAATTTTTTGATGACCATAAAATTGATATCATTGATTGTAGCGGTCAATCGTACGACAATGCTCCAAAAGTGAAAAATACAAAGTGATCCAGCTCTTATTTAGCAGAGAAATCATTTATCAGCGTTTGTACCATGTTGTGGTCACTCACTCAACTCAGTTGGAAAAGAAGCTGCTAATTCTTGTGTATCAGCAGTTCAATTATTTGATTTTGTTCAGATTTTATATATGTATATTTTTCACAGAAAGCTCACAACGATACCAAAAATATCCAAAAAGAAAAAGGTCATAGTTCTTAAAAAAATTTCGTTACACTCACTGGTCATGTAGAGCTGCAGCAGCAATGCCATTGTTGTAGGATATTCTGACATAGAAGAAGCTCTATCCAACATATCTTTTGATAATGAGCATAAAGATATCGTAAGGAATGAAGCAATACTTAAATATCTTTTAGATAAGATGAGTGGTCTCGAAGCCGCTCTATTTGCCATCTTTCGAAACGATATTTTAGAGCGATTCAAAGTGGGAAGTTCAATTCGCTGGATCATTGAAAGCACAAGACGCAAATCCTCCACCAGAAAAGAAATTTGAAGTGTCTGGTTTTATCCCAGTGATTGATAAACTTTGTGTTTCACTCACTGAAAGATTGCATGCATACGAAGATGTCCGTTCGGGATTTGGATTTCTCAATCACCTGGAGGAAATGGACGCTGCAAATTTGTATCCTGCTGCAGAAGAATTGGTGAACGTTTACAAAAATGATTTTGAATCTAGCCTTCGTAATAAATTTGTTCAATTTGTATATATGATAGAATCATACGAAAAAGACTATGACAAATACCAGCCTAAGAGCTGTTTTTCTTATCGCATTCATGGAAATCGAAATTGATATTACACCAAGAATGGCACTGGAGAGTGTTCGTTTTCAAAAATGGAAGTTATAAAGAATAAGCTCCGAGCCGAGCGACGATGGAAAATATTATTTTTATTCTGTAAACTTTGTCGAAACTAACAGCCCGCAAAGCTCCATCTTCTTAACGCGGCAGTTAAAGTTTTAAGACATTGTGTAACGAGGGTGATTAATTATTATACCTCGCCACTGATACTAAGTTTTTAATTTTTAACAAATTAAGTCATAGGTTTGAGTAGCTCAAAATTGTGGTGTTGTTCTATTCAGACCGGTAGAGTGGGTCGTGGGGAAAGAGCCAGAAATAAAAGAAATAAATGACTTCCAGGGCTCTTTATATACCTCACACTGAACAGCTTATTCAACCCACTTATCTATGCATATTTACAAATAATGTGGCCCCATGTAGTACTACACGGTGTACAAAGTGCTATACCTAGATATAAAGTGATTCTAAATGATAGTTGGAAAATAAACAAAGTATAAATTAATTTTGCATGTATGTTGAAGGCAACCAGAATTTACGATCAGTCGTGAATCTCAATGATAGGATGCAAGCAAATAAAAACAAAATGGAAAGCTCCTACTTCTTACTACTCCAGGTGGAGCTCTACCTCTACAGCAGGTATGATGTATTTGTGAAAGTAGTAGATGTTTCCCGAACTAATGTGGTTGGCAGGTTGCGGATGAATATTTAGCAGCTAATTAATTCACCAGTTATTCAAATATTGGCCTGAAATTGTGAATATTTGTGATTAGATGAGCATCTCCGGAAATCATGGTATCTTACCGAATATGGGCAGCGGCCGTATAAAGAAAAGTACGTATATCCACAAAATGTGTGCATCAACTGATGTCAATCGTACTCTATCTTTGATGTTATTTTTCTTTGTTCTAGGGCTCTTTAAATCCGAAATAAAATTCGATTTTATTTAAACCACATGGTCTGATTCGGCCCAGAAAAAAAGAATACAAAAGACAAAAGGAAGAGAGATAGACAACATGATAATTTCTTTGGCTAGGCAATTTTTGGTATCCTCCAATCCCATAGTACTCATAGTAGGTACTTTAGTAAGGTTTATGTTTTGCATTCAAGAAGAATTTTAGTTCAAGGTCAATAGGAATTAATCAATGTAAACAAAGACTACAGGTTATTTCAATAAAAAATTAGCTGATTTTTGTAAAACTTATACTCAATTGTAAGTATTATTTTATTAATTCCCTATTCAGTCAAAAAATATAATGAACCCGCAACAATTGCACTTGGTTTATTATAACATGTTACTAACTAAGTACTACATTTTTAGTTGATATCGCAGAATAATAATTATTTTAACGCTCCTTCTTAGCCCCAGTTTTTGGTGATAAGAAAATATGATAGGTGTAATCCGGCATCCAGAGGATCTCCAAGTCGTAGGTAGACTTAACACTCCAAATAAAATATTCTCAATTACATAAATAAGAGCTTTCGTTAAATATAAATAACATAAAGATAAAGATTTGAGTAATTAGAATTCAATCCCAATTATCTGGAACATTCAATCCGGTGCACGCGAATTCCCGTCAGGTTCCTTAATGACCAATATAATACACTTGAGCTCCCGTCCGACACTTGCAGGTATCTTAATCCCGCACTCGAATTGCCGTCCAGTTTATTTAATCTGTTCTGTTATCGGGACTGCTCTACTAGTTTACCCTGGCGGGGTTAGGTTAGTAATTTATTTCATATTTCCTTAATCCCCGTAATTTTGTGTTGATCTTGTTGCGCGCAATTCGGCTCCTAATTTTGGTGTTCTTACTCGTATTCAGGTAGAAAATGACCGTTGCGAGCAACTCCTCCCTACCCAAATAAACAACTTTTAAACAGGTCAGTTTTCACCCTGACGGAGTGACAGCTTAACGTACCCTAATTATGACACAGGTAAAGTGATTATAATGACGGGAATTCGAGTACGTCCATTAAATCCGCGAGGTTTAATAATGATAATCATACCTAATGAAGTAATTTCATTCTACAGTCTTCATACCACCATATATTTATTACCTGCCGACATGTTGTAATCGGGGAAATTTGAGATCCCTACAATCGGGAAACTATTTGATTACGAAAGTTTCACGTCAGTTTTTGGATGGCTGGGGAATACCTTACGTGTCTAAGAAACTCGATTGACTTGAAAGATTGTTGTGTAGGCTTTATATTACTTAGGAAACTTCCAGTCGGTTATTTAATATTTGTTTCAAGTTTTGTTTACGATTGAGTCACTTTACGAGTATTTTTATAAATACAAGATTCAGCTTTCTATCACAATAAATATTAAATATAAAAATCAGAAACAGCTGAGCCATTTTTAGGAGCTCCTTTTTGTTTGTTGGTGGAAGTTACTGCTTTCCATTTGCTTAAAAGGTCTTTGGCACAGTTTCAAATCCTCGATCATCAGAAGCAGTTCTTTATTGGTCTTTGATATATTTTGAATGGGCACGTACAGTTTGACTAAACAAAATCACTTACCTACCAAGAAATCATATTACAAACAAACGCTTGAAAATGTTTAGAAATAACATGGCTGCTTACTTATGCGCAGCCTTATTCTGATAGTCTCACCAGAAACAACTAGTCCAGTAGCTTGCCTTATTCTTGTTGCACTTAGGAATGTCACAGGGTCTTGCACTTGTGATATGGCTCATTCTTGTCCTCTTCCGTGATACTCTGCATATACAGCTACAAATTCATTGGCGAAACTTTGTGAAACATTTGAACGGATCACGACTTTTTGGGATCTCACTCACTAATTGTCCAAGTTAAACTGCATGTTAGGTTAGGTTAGGTTTGTGGTGAGTGGGTCTATAAGGCCCTCCACTGCGACTCACAAGAATCTATTGTGGCTCACACCTATTCAGATTTCACCAAACAAATTCAGCTTCTTAACAAAGCCGATTATTTTATTTGGTGAATGATATTTCAGGTCCGAGGGCGAGAGAGAGACCCTGCCAAACATCAGATACCTGATTCGAGCAGCGGCGGGGCAGGCACAAATTATATGCTCTGCTGTTTCATCATCTTCCAAACAAAGCCGGCAAGTCGGATCTTCCGACAGTCCAAGTTTTAGCATATGATGATTCAGATGACAGTGGCCTGTTAAAAGTCCTGTTAGACAACGTAGGTCATGCTTGCTATGGTCTAACATTTGTTTGGAGACATACTTCGAAGGATGTATAAAGGCCTTTGAATGAATCAATCCTGGTAAATTATGCCAGAAGTCTAAAGCTCTTCTTGCTGTCCAGGTATTTAGTGTTTGTTTGGCAAAACTTATTGCGATGCCAATTGTGGGTTCTGGTCCGATAGAAACACGTGCGGCACCCTCCCTTGCAAGAAGGTCTGCCTTCTCGTTTCCTTCCATGCCAGAATGACCAGGGATCCAGACCAGCAATACTTTATTGAGTTCTGCATGTACTTCAACGAATAATGTATCTGACAAAAATGTGAATAGCAGTCACATATTGCATCAGAAGTAAACAGACAAAACATAACAAGTGCTTTGATCATTCCATTTTAAATGTTGTTATATTATATAACACTATAATAGTGGATAGTTACTAATTAAGTCAAAATTCCAGTTACATCACATCAGGTTTTAAATTTTAGGTGAATTAATAAGCTTTGCTTGGTGAGCTCCTTCGACCTTATATTCAAAAAGTGAAGCTCGAAATATTACCATTTTCAACATAGTTACCCTCGCCAAGTGTGTAAGGGGGCGTCCATCAATTAGGTGAGGATTTTTTGACCCCTCTTCCCCCTTTGGTGAGATGTGGTAAGATTTTTCTCTGAACTTTGACGCAAGTTTACAACGTTTACTGATAGAAAAAAATTACGTGATATTTGCCAAGAACCCTCCCCTTCCACAAGTGAGATTTGGATAAATTCGGCTCGATCCCAACCTCCCGCTGAACAACTCATTTAATTGATGGACGTCTCCAATGGTTTTCATTCATAAATTCGGTAAATTGCCAATTACTTCACGGCATTGGTCACTCGAAGGTAACTTTCTAAGTTAACTTTGGAAATTCTGACACGTGAAACATTCACCACAAACTGGACCTTCACCAACCCAAAACTGGCAACTAAAATTGAAAATACCTGCGAGCTATCCTAGTAGTCTCGAGTGCACCCTAATAGTGTGAAGTGTTTCGCTGCAGGTTGTATCTATCTACGACGACGCTTCCCAGTGGTCACCCATCCAACTACTAAGCGCGTTCGACACTGCTTCACCGTTATTATCGTATCAGATGAGTTCCACTACAGTGCTGCTTCAATAAATATAAATTCTTTGGTTATGGAATTAGAATTTCAGTTCATCCAATTAGCGACTAACTAATGTTTTATTCGCAGACTATACAGCCTATTTATATGTGTATAAAGACCAACAGAGACTCTATTTGCATTATATGGTAATAGGATTAGCGACAGACGGTACAATTTGCTAAAAGGTTGTACTTGAGAAAATCACATTAAATATAGCTTCGTTGATTGGTTGAAAAGTACAGTAATCGAGATATTGGATAAACTCATCTCGTTTTAGTCATTTACTACGATCAGACAAAAGTATTTAAAGCCTCAATAAATTTAAGAGAAAAATATATTTTGTAATGTGGTTTTTACGGGGTGGTATTCGACGTGAATCGGCCTCTCAACTGATGGTGTTGCTGGTCACTCGGAGGTTCATCTTACAGGAATAAAACAACTACCTGTAGTTCTATTTATCACTTAAACTTACTACTATACATTATACTACTTATTACTTATGAATTGTGATATTCATATTCTAACATTCACATTAACATTAACACTAATATTAATAGTGGTTCTTGAAACACTATCGTTTGCATATTTATACGACAAGTCAAGTTCATAATAAGTGAATATAAATAACACTATTCACGTTTATTTCACGCTCTGAACTTGACTTCGTACGTGCGACTTTCCTACTTCTATTTATGTAACGATTCAACGTTCTTATGATTTATTGAAATTAGCTTCAAGGGAATTTATGTCTTTTATTCAAATATTTTTGTTAACTTATTATATTGACCAAAAGGCATCACAATTCAATTAAGATTGGAAATTGAATGAAGGAGTGAATGAATAATTTTTTTGAGAAAAGAAATCGAATCAGTATTATCGAAGAAAACGGTATTCATATTATGTTCGGACTGAAACATAGAACTCATCAATTCATACTGTTATGAGTTTCAGTAATCTACAAACAACGCAAGCACCATAGAGTGCTGAAACACCGGCCTGGATAGTTTGATCAGTGGAAGTTTTTCCATACAGTTCATTTGGTGAATCTTTTCCCATGTATGAAATTATTCACATACTACTTTTTGTAGTACGTCTCTTTCCTACTCACAGAATCTAAACTCCCGAAATTAAACCGTTTGTTCCATTACAACATAATATAACAAACAAAATATGATCAATGTCGGCGATAAGTTTAACGCGAATTTGGACGTTGACAAACCAAAGACTTTGTTTAAATTTTTATTTCACATTTTTACTCACTTTTTAGCCCCTTGCGTATAAATTTGATTAAAAAAAACAGTTGTTATAACGACTCACTTACTCCCGAGTGTTCGAATTATTGTGGTAAGTAAAGATTATTTATCTACTTATTATTTATTTACTTCGCAATGAAAACTAACCTTAATTTGACATTTCATCATGGTTATGGATAGAATTCCATCAAACTGAATTGTATGAAACATATTTTGCTTACAATGTAGAAAATATTGACCTGATTTTCTGAAAGACCAGAACTATTTATGAATGATTTTTATTTTTGGAATATGCCTGGAAAAACGTTAAATTCGCGAGCACAGGAGCTGGTTCTAAATGTGTTGGAGTATTTTGAGTTGGAAAAAAGAAATGGAGGACATATTCTTGGCAAGACAACAGCACTAAAAGTGTACGTAAACCAGATGATGATGGTTAGCATTTTATAATTGTTCATGCTGGGTTTCCCAAAGGATTTGTCTCTGAAGCAAGTTTATTATTCTGTTCAAAATTTAGAGTAGCTGATTACCAAGGAGAAATGAACAATGAAATATTTATTAAATGGATAAGTACCTACTCAATTGATTCCCAACTTAGAAGAGCCATCTCTTATTGTTATGGATAATGCTCCATATCATAGTGTTCTTTTAGAAAAGCAACCTTCTACTAATTCGACAAAAAATGAGATTGTTACATGGTTGACAACAAACAACATTAAGTTTGATAGAAAACTTACAAAACCTGAATCGCTACAAATTGCAAAAATGAATGGAAAAGGAAACGTGTATAAAAATTGATGAGTTACTACGGGAACATGGTCATAAAGTGCTGGGACTACCGCCATATCATTGTGAATTCAACGCTATTGAATCAATTTGGGCAAATTTCAAGTCATATTACAATAAATATATTGGTAAAGATGGGTATTCAAATAGCTCTGTTATAAATATGTGGAAAGAGGCACTGCAACAATGTGATCAACAAATTTAGGAAAAATGTGTTAGGCATACTCATGATATCATAGAAAAGTGGTATGCCCGAGAGCAGAATATAGTTGATATTAGCATTCAACCAATTACCATAGATATAAATACTGGTGATGGCTCTGATTCTATGAAGAAAATTAAACAAAATTTATTGTATATTATATTTATAAGTTTTAAATATACATATTCAAAATATCTGTTATTTATTTTCACAACCCAAAAGATTTCTATTTTTCATTGTTCAACTGTATGGGTGGGACAGCCCATTAGTAATGGTTGCTAGCCATAACACTTGAAAGGCAATTCTGATTTGCAAAGTTTCTACTGAGGAAATTAATATTAACTCTAACTCTTATGCAAGTAAATTGGCAGAATAACCCTATAAAACTCTGGAATACTAACAGTTTTTTCAAACTAAAGGTTTAGGTAGCATATCGCTAGATGGCTGTGAAATATTTACAAATATCTAGCTTCAATAATGAATAACGCACACCGTCATTTTAGCCACATCCTAATTAAAACACCAATCTACGACCTACGTGTAATTTAATGTATTTATGTATTGCGTTTGTATATGAATGATGACGCATGGCAAAATATTCATCGAACCAACTGTATGTACTTGTGGTATACTTCGTTTCAGTATATTTCGTTTTTGCTTATGCCAACAAGATTGATTTAGGAGCAAAGCCCACAGCAGGTAGTCGTCAAGCCGGTAAAAATGGCACAGTACTTGTTGCTTCGAAAAGCGAATAGATAAAGCCAGATAGTATAATATTATTTGACAATCGAAATATTTGCCTGGTACAATAATATATTAGAAAGTATTATCGTGTTTAAAACTAATGATATGGCATCCTATGCAAAAAAGTGTAAATTGTGGAAAACATCGAGGTTACAGTACCTATAATTGATGCAGCAAAAGCCGATGAAACAAACCCAAACCACGGCGTTGAATATTAAAAAAAGTCTAATTGAAAATTTTTAAGGTTCTTGTCCAACTGACTTTAAATTTGGAAGATAACAAAGACAGGTGCGTAAGGGAGAGGGGATAGTGAAGTTTGCTGTCGAAGTGCTAGTGACAACCAGGTGAAAACTGCCAAGCGCTCGACTAGCCGGAGCAGCGAACGAACCACCTAACAAGCGACAGTGGATACTTCATTCATTCATACGCTTGGGTTGGGCTCAACAGCCCAAGAACTTGAACTGCATCTTTGTACCATTAACCATGTTATCTACCTACTTCCATTCCAGAAGCTTCGTGTCTTCTATAAGCCACCAGTTTATCTGGAGGGCTCTTCAGTAGTTGTGATGGTTGTGTTATTTCCACTCCAAAGTTCTTTCGTCTGAGTCCTTGTAAGTTCTCACAGAAGCAGAGTATGTGAGTAGGTGTTTTACCGTAGAGTTCACATTTTCTGCACATAGTTTCACTAGCTTTGCCCATCCTATGCTGATGCTTCCTCAGGGTACAGTGTCCAGTCACCTTGTGTCGGCCTCCATTTGAGTTGGTGCTCCTTAACTATCCAGTTCCCGACTTCCTGTGAATACTTTGTTATTTCGAAACAACTTCTCATTTTCTCTACTTCTTGTGGGTTCCTTACGCTATTTATTCCCGTAGATGTATACTTCTTCTTAGGAAGCAGATATATTTATAATTAAAGTGAGGTGGAGGTGGCGAATTTCTCCGGACCCAGGCGGCGAGAGCCCACGCTTTGATACTGGAAACAATAAACACCTAAGATATTTAGATGTTGATACTGATTTTCTGAATATATCGATTCTATTCCCTAGGTGTCAAGTTTTTAAATAATAAAATTACAAAGCAAAGATTTTTTTTTCTAAATTATTCATTTGCTTTTTTAAAAATCCATTCTATGAGTTATGGATGCGTTATATTTTATACGGCTGCTCTAAACGGTCTATAAAGGTTCGTAGCTTCGAGTTAATATCCCTCGTATGACTTTTTTTGGGAATGTTTTTTAATTGATCCAAACCACTTCCTCCTCCGCTTTCTTTGTACTAATTTATTTACTAATCAATTCTAAGATATACCATGGGGACAGACAACGGTGCAAAATTAGGAGGCAAGGTCGAAAGAACTTTTCGTTACAAGCAAAGAATGAAATAATAATGGGGTGAGGAAAAATCGAAACGATACGGGAGACTTCATTAACCGAAAAAAGCGGAAGAAGTGGCAGTGTAAGTGAACCAAAAAAAAAGAAAGCTGGAAAGCTTGATTGAATACATAAAGAGCTAAGAAGTAAAATCTAGAGAATGAAACAAATTGGGAGGAGCTCAGAAAAACAGTCTAGAATTGTGATTCAAACATTGGCGTACAAATACTTATACTATAGGCAATATCAAATTAATTTCGAATTTAAGGTCAAGTTATAATGAATTTATATTTTCTATATTCATTTGACTATTATTTTAGAGTTACGCACAGTAATTGCAACATATTTCATTTCATGATTAGTTTTATATACACGATGTTTCCAATGTAATCAAAAAGGCAGGATTTCTGTGGTTGCAGTGGAATGGAAAAAACTCACTAGTGGAATGTATGACAGTACCTAATTCCAGAGTAAACACCTGGGAGACTACTAGATAGAAGGGGGATACTTGTTTAAATCGAAGCACATCCCGGAATTTGTTCAAGGAATCGGCTGAAAGAATGACCAGTCTCTTAGAGTTTCCTCAGGTACTAAGTACAGTAAAGGAGCACACACATATATAACTCATACATTTTTCTCTCAAATAGGCTTAATTTCCCTCCAAAATTGTGGATTTGACGTGTTTTCTATAAGACAAACCTGACTTAGGCATGGTCAGCGTTTTTCGACGCCTGAAAAAACTTGCCACATTTAATTATTCATAGTTTTTGGAAGTAAATCATACTGTGAAGAGAAAGTGCTTCGAAAACTGGTTCAATCCTGATATTCTTGATTTCAAATATCTGCTACCACTCTGTAATCCAGAAATATGGATATAGATTCAATAAGAGTGTATGTTAATGTGAGTGGAAGAGTGTTTTGGCATTAGAGAGCTCCGTATGCCACAGACTATTAATTGAATCTGTTTGATATATCTAGCTGAAAATCCAATTAAAGCATTAAAAATAATTTTTTCTGCTACTAGCTGTGAAGTAGACAATTATTGCTTTTTCTAGCCCACTGAGAAGTTGAATTTCTCTGTTTTATAGGTCAATAATGGATGTATTCGAATATTTTGAGAATTCAGGGTTCAACAAAAACTTGTGCAGCATAATTTTGTATACCCAGGAGATTGTCTTTAACATATTTGCTGCTTTGAATTACCTATCAAGAAAGAATTAACCGAATAAAAATGCCATCAGCTTAAAATTCGCGCTCAACCAAAAATGACATAATGAATACGCTCATAATATATCGAAAACTGACAGTGTCATACTTGTCAGTCAGACGACGGGGTAAACGCTTCTCGTGGTACGATTGTGAATTATTTAAAATTTTATCTTAAATTTGGCTAGTAGTGGAAAAAATTGTATATACACCATGGTGGTGGAGACATTTATAAGCCTAGCACCTTATTTTGGTGCTAGGTAAATTAAAATAGTGTTCACTTGGTGTATAAAAGCATAATTTGCTTTCCAACTTTTCATTAATAAATCATTTTCCCTTTGATGGTTTTTGCAAGAAAAAAATATGTGATTCAAATCTTAAACTGAATAATTATGGCATGCGCAAAAGGAAGAATATATAAGTCCACATTTGGGGACTACCGAGTTGTACCACGACTACCTGAGTTAATCCATTTCTGCCTTTATTGGGGAATACACACACAACCTAGATGAGCCCGTTCCACCCAGGATGTTCCTCTCTAAGTGAGGTACTTCTCCGGGGAGGACTTCCACCACTTCCCCCCCCTCTTATCCGATTGGTCTCATCATCATAGTTCGCGTTTCGGCGTACAGCTCGTCCCTAGCTAAAAGGGCTAGCAGCTGGGGGTGAGCCGTCTCCTCTTTGGCCGTGTAGCCTCGGTGGTTTTTTCTTCGGCGGTCTTCCTCAGCCGGCAATTTCGGCTGAGAACACACTTATAGAGTGTGCCTTCTTTTCTTCCGATCTCTTATAAGCGACTTTAAGCCATTAGCTGAGCTAATAGCCTTGTCACCTGTTCGAGGATCTGTTATTTCGTTGTTGTCGTCGTTGTTTTCTTGTTAGCTGCGGCTTGGGCGTAGCTGACTCCTGTCTTCTCTACTGCTGTTGCTGTTGTCCTTGTCTTCTGGTTGTTTGGGGCTTTTGGGCATCCTTTGTAGTTTGCCGGGTGTTCTCCCTGGCAGTCATTATACTTTATTTTTAAATCGTTAATCCTCCCAGTAAATTCGGTGGTACAACTCGACGGTAGGATTATACATACCTGATATCTTGTGGTACAACTCGGCGATCCCGCCACATTTGTGTAATTGTGTGGGGAGTGTTCCATGATCGTAGGTATATATGATGATGTATATAATAATTGCTAGATTTTGCCGCTTTTCCATTGCCTCTTCCAATCGATACGAATTTGTTACGTCATTTTATTGCATTGAATTATTGTAATTATTTGAAAAGATTGATTGTTCCGCCAAATTGTCTGCTGTTTTCTTTTTTTTATTCCACAAATAAAAAAGTGTTCCATATGTTACAGTTCCCACATCAAATTTATGAAACAAAAAATATCGTTTTCCCACAATACAGACTAAACCTTTGGTTATTTTTTATTTTTCTCGAAACAAATGCAAGAAAAGTTCAAGTCATAGCGGAAGCAATAATGTCTATCAATTTCTTATACATTTCAGATATATACTACAGAAGGCTGTTGAACTATTTTTTACAAAAAAAGGTCGCGAAGAGGAAAACGCCCTGCAAAAATTCTCAAGTCTATAAGCGAACAAACGAATTCAAGAAAGGAAAAAGAATAAATATAAAGAATAATTCCTTAGGTTATATAACGACACCAGATCGAAATAAATATCGTATTTTTGTATTGATAAAATATGTATTTTTGGAACGGAATACTTTGAAGGGATTTCCGTTGAATAAATATTTGAACTTGGGAAATCTACCGGCTTACAGTTATATGGTTTTCACAGCTGAATAGGGTTAGATGTCGACTGGATTTAAAGATCGATTCTTTGGATAGTTCAGTGCAAATTACTTTTCTATGTATCAATCAATTACACCAAGAAAAAGTATAATGTACATAGTGTAGTAGAAAAGTGAGAAAATGGTGATAGGAAAGACAAATAACAATAAGTAAACAAAAATTACACTCGCCTTTTGTAGTATGAGTAGACATTTTTTAACATTTCTATTAAATTCACTCCATATTTTTTGATAATATGAGATTTCTAATAGTATACAAGGCAAATTTTTTGAAATATTGAAATATTCAAAAAAAATTCATGAAAATCATCTTTATCACAAAATTACTAATTCATTTGTGAATAGAATTAACATACAATTCAACGTGTTTGATAGAAACTCTTTAGGAAAACAATTGTCTGTCATAATCTCTGGAGTGGGCTTTTCTAGGAATACTTTACCACGTAATTTATAGAAGCTAGCAATACAAAAATGTGTATTTATTATTTTACTTATTAATTTACCAACTGTAAATACAATTCTATTCATCCTCAACAGCCAGGGAAATTTACAGCTAACGGGTTGGCAAAACTTCAAGACGTTGTCAGATCAACTGGTAAAATTCTCCAGTTTGTTTTGATGTCTATTGACATTCGATCATCGCCCAATATTTACAAGTTTTTTTGGTGCTTTTAAATTCAATGTTTCTTTAAGATTAAAAAAACAGTTATTTTCATAACTAATTTTTTTGGCAAATCTGCAGTGTGTAGTTAATAAAATGCCGAAGCAGCTGAACAGTAAATGTCAAGAGATGGTCATATATCCGCTTCTCCCGCTTACAGCTGTAAGAGACTTAAGTAATAGTATTCGCTATTTGAATTCATTATTATTAAGAACTGTCAATCTAACATCAGATTGAATTTTCTAGTTTTAGTTAAGTAAAGAAAAAAAACTACAGCTTGGCAACATCACAAAATTTTGTTTTGCAACGTCTTTTTATCGTGAATAAACTATAAAACAGTTTTTTTCTACTTTCGTCATTAAAACTATGAAGACTAGATAGTCTCCCTTATTAAAACCGCACCAAAACACGAATTCGACTTTCGCAAAACGTCACTTTAAACACTAGTGTTTGAAGTGTGAAAAGTCACATCTCGTTCCTTTTGTTTCTTAAACTTCACTTGTATCTTCTGTAATTTAATACATTTAATATTTAATATTCCGTGATAATTTTGTAGTTATGTGTCATTTGATTTTTCAATGTTGTGCCAGTCATTGTCTGTCATCTTGTGAATATAATTAAAATATTATAATATAAATTATGTTTTTTTCTTGAGGGCGTGAAAAAAGTATGGTAGGTAAGCACCTAGTGTCAAAAACATCTTTAGTCACTCGTTTTATGAAGCACTCGTTCCGCTTCGCTCCACTGAAATCACACCCTTCTTACCTCGTTGAAGAATTTTCCGCAGAGATCGGGATGAGGACATCTTATTCGACATCAATTTTGACTCCTTGTGTAGCAAAATCAGCCACCAGAAGGGAAACAAATCTATATTGTGTGGACTATACCCAACTAGCAAAATGGAATTCTAAGAGGACTGAATTGTTGTATAACAGTCGAATAGCGTTGCTTTAAGGACTTTTTGTTTTTATTAAGCCTTTTGTTGGGATACTTTTGTTTTTTGAAGAAAATTGTTGTATTAAATGATTCTATAGTGACTTTTACAATATATGCTATAACGCATTATACGATCATTTCTTTTAAAATGATAGAATACCTTATAAGCAAGTTTATACAATATCAAAAATATTATTTTATAAGACTATTATACCTTTTGTATAAGAGTTCTATAATATACTATATAACTAAAAGCTACAACATTATAAAATAGTTACTTAAGCTTGTCTTATTGAAGCTGTATAATGTTGTATAATAAATATTGTATAGCATTCAATTGCGTTGCATTATAAAACACTTTTCACTTGTATGGTGCCTAAATATTCTTCGTTATAAAACAGTCATCGTATACCGTTCCATTTTACAATAAAATATTGTTTAAGGGATTTCTTCGGAATAAAATTGTTGTTTTATAAATCGCCATGTTTAAATAGGCAATTCTTGTACTGCTATCGCCGCCATTATGAGCAATTGAGTTGGAAACATGAAACTATATTGAAAAATGTGACTTTATCATTATTTAGAGAATTACATTGTGAAAGACTATCCATGTGAAGTGATAAACTATTAAAATAATGAAAAAAAATATTTTAGGATATTCTATTTTATTATTATTTCTTAAGTATCTACTTGAAACCTAACCAGAATTAATGCGCTTCATTTTATTGCCAAATATATACCTATAATATATCAGTAAAATTTGCGGCGCATCAAAATTTGTGCTATCAAACCATCCAAATGAAATTATAATTTTTACTATCGATGTCCGCCCAAGCGGCCCAAGTCGTTTTGATAAGTCTCCATTTCTACAAATGAAAATGAAATGCTCTTATAGATGTGTCTACATGACACAATATTAAATCATTTTATAGTAGCTGTATAAATGATTATAAAACAGTCAATTAAGAGTTGTATAAATGTGTATTAAACAGTCATATAAGAGTTGTATCAACTTTTAATAGAACTGTTATACAACCAAACACTTATATAAAAATGGACCCTTTCTAGTTGTATAAGGATCATTTAATTGTTTTGTAGACCGTTATAAGAATTTTAGTATCCTATAAGATATATCTTGTAGCTGTTTATACAGACCTTATAGAATTCAAATGGCTACTTGGGTAGTTACCATGTAAAACATGGTTATTATAAATTATATTATAACCTCCCCTACTACATACTGATTTCTAAAATCTCACCAATCACTAAAAAGTTGAAGCGTTCCAAAAAATGCAATCAATTTTTTCGGAGGTCGTTATAGACAAAACATATCTAACAATTTTTGGTTACGAATCTACTCGATTTATTCACGATTATGGCCGTGACTGGCATCTGACCATGAAAATGGACATTCTCCCATTGACCAACCTGTTTTTCGGTAATATTTATAATGTTTGGCGAGGATCTGATCTAATCTAATCTAATAAGTTGGGGTCCTCATTACAGTCCTCATTCCTCATTATGGCCTTTGTGAATTCTTCTAAAAGCTTTTCCAAGTAACAGGAATCCTAACGGGACATTGTCTGAATGGGCACCTGAAAAGGCTCAAAACAGTGGAGGAAGAAGAATGTAGATTCTGTGGGATGGAAGAAGAAACCTCCATCCGCATACTTGCGAATTGCACAGCAATTCAGAATCGTGGGATACACCACCTATGAGACGACTGGATAGAAGAGGGACATTTAACTAAGTTAGAGCCTGCAGATATTCTAAAATAACTCCAGGAAATAGGAATAAAGGATCTACTAGTCTCTTAGACTATTAAATATGTCTATTGTTATAAATCAATTTTAAAAAGTCCAGAAATTTGGCTCTAATATTGTACAGAACAATGTCCTTTCTCATATTATAATAAAAACTCTATAAATCTCTTCATGTACTTTGTTTCACATCGATATAAAAACAGAAACAAAAAGATCGTTTAAAGCAGTCCTTTGAACGTTTTTTTTTTGTTTTCGCACCAAGGTTTGATAAACTATAACAGGTTGTTTAAAAAAATGTTTTTCTGTTATTCCTGTAAACTTGCTGCGCGAAAAAAAGATTCCAAAAAAGGCTTCACAAACTTACTTGGAATGTACATTCAAAAATAGATCATCCCCTAGATTTTGTCAATTTAGTCGGTTATATTTGACTACACTGTATTATTTCCAAAAAATAAAAAATTTTTTCATTCCAAATCATTAACAACTTACGCTGTGAATTTGATCTTCGTATTATATTTTCTAAAAATGTATTCTGCGGAGCAACAAGCCCCCTTCTTCCCCCTGGCATGTCGTTGGTCTGTCGAAAAACTTCTACGGCGATATCAAAACACTAAGTCACACTTCATAACAAACTTAACGGCGTATCAGAAGTCCGCGAAAATTATCGAAAAATTTATAACCTTAACCCGAATCTCTATGACGACTTTTCCTGTACATTTTCCGCGAAAAATATCCTTAAATATGTGTCTATTGTGCATTATTATTCTGCCACTAGCCACGCGATGGTTTTTAATAATTTTTGGAAAATTGCTAAGGTGAATTTTCCGCGATTTTCATTGTTTTGCAAAAGGTCTACGAACGCGGGGTAAATAGTTTCGCTGAGAATTGTGTCATGTAACTAACGGGGTAAACACGAGACCGAAACCGGTGGGGAAAAGCCGACTAAGGGAAAATCGAAAGACGACGCTAGCGCCAGCTGCTACGACGCAACGGAATTTTCCTGAACTAACAGTTGAAATCGGATTTTGGAGCAGGATAGGCAAACAAATAGTTAGGGAGCGCAATGGATATAAAGTATTTCCTTTATGAACTGTGGCTAATTTTTTTGGGAATCGTCTGAAATTCAACACACACAATAAAGAAAACCCAGAGTGAGTGTTCATGTTACGACCTCTCGATACGTTGGAAAATGGTTTGTATATTTTCGTCACAATGTCGGTACGGGTATTGAAATTGGAAGGATAAGAAATGTGCTATCTCAAAAATATTCTTTTACTGTTTCAAATCTCACTTTATGTAATCTACTGATATTAATTTGTTCAATGAAACTACCAGAAGTTACATTTTATGTGCTGCCTACTTTATGTAAAATATTTTGGCGCGATTTGTGATTGACTCGATATGGGAAACTTTTTTATTATCAATATTCTTCATAAAAAGTTCTGCATGTTCTAAAATCTATAATACAATCATCAGATATCAAGATACCTTTAAATCCAACAATATCGAAAGATGTTATAAAATAAAAGTTGATCAGAATTGAAAACTACGTTCAAATATACGTATCCATTTATATTGAAAAAATGTATTCTTTTGAAAAAAGTAGTCCTAGATACAATAAGAATACAAATTTCACTGTAGTTATGTTGTAATCTAGGATGCGTTGACAAACTAATGAATGTTTGATAGCTACAAATGTTTGACAGTGACTGTCAGAACGCGTTAGAATTTTACGCAAATATGGTAGCGTTATTAAGAAAATAGAAAGTATATTAAACAAGCACGAAACTATTTTCTCAATCTGAATGGATGCAATTGCATATTTGAGCGTAGTTTTCAATTCTGATCAACTTTTTCAATAACATTTAAAGATACTTTACTCTTGAATAAAATTCTGAACTTAAATCCATTTCGGAGAAAAGGCATAGCTCGATATTTCTTCGCTACAATCAATTCAAGAAACCTGTCTGTCAACTCATGTGATCAAAGTACACCAGATGGGCCAATCAAAAAATTATTGTATATATTTTCTTAAGAACTTACATGAAGGGCAGAGAGGCAACAGAATGTATGTAAACGAAATTAATAATTTTGGAGATATATCTAATATTCTTGTGACCGTTTCTTTTTATCTCAAAATACAATTAATAATGTTGCTGCATACTTAAACTGATACAACTAATCGTTTCAACGTGGACCCTATAATCAGCTAAAAGTGCAGGATTGGAAAAGAGTGGGGTTGGTTGAGAACAGTTAATAACAATAACTGATCATGTCTACTGATTCGATTGAGCTGTACTTACAACTCTATGAACAACATCATGGAAAAATTACAGATTGATCACAGCCAAGAGTTGATGGAAAAATTAGAAGGAGAACAGCTTGAAGCTCCAGAAATCACCGTCAACAATAATAGAAGCATCGAGTCCTGAGTGAGTTTAATACGCAGATTTAAATACTATTCACTATAATTAATGTGTTTTAAATTGCAATAATTTGTATTGTTCGAAATAATAGTGGGCGTAACTTTTTCTTGTGGGATCCAAGAATCCATGACACAAGCATAGAAGAACAGATGAACTATTGAAAAGAGGGTCTAAAACACCTTATGGAAAGTACGAGTAGGTGAAAGTGGGCTCCATCAGAGCTAAGGAGTTAAAGATACCCTATAAAACTACGACCAAGTGAGTACAAAAGTACCTGGACTCCGAAGTGAGTTCAAAATTTTTAGTAGGTTCAACCAAAATCCGTCCATTCCTAGGTTTCATGCACTTTCCGTAGGCTGAATCAGGCTCTCGATTTCTGGCAGGGTTTCAACCTCACCTTGCCAACATCAATCATGGATGTATTTGTGAACATCAGCTATATTTAATAGATTAAAATGTCAGATTGATAAGGCATCAGCCATACATCCCTGATGTTCCCAAACCTTTTTCGACGCATCAAAATTGTTTACCTACGACCCCCCCTGTAATCAGTCAATAACACACAGTCGGTATCAGTGTAATGACGTCTATTACGCACTGTAAAAAAACGCACAGCTGTAAAGTAAATCGCACGGCTTCCCTAGCAACATCTTAGCAACTGTCAATAGACGTCACCATTTTATTCAAAATTTTCTATTTGAAAACATTCAATACGGCCATGTTTAACTATGAAAAGCCCAAAGGGCTAAGTATATGTATTGATTATAATTGAAAAATGGACTTTCGATTATCAACAATATATTAATAATGATTAAACGTTAGTTCTTTAATGTGCTTCTTTCATTGGTAATAGAGTAATAGAGATGGAGTTTACCAAGCACCTCTTATTATGTAACTGTTATTTCTTATGCTTCTTATAATAAATACAAGTACAAGTAGGTCGTAGGTAAAGTATAGTACGTAACTCGTGTTGTAAAGCATTTTACGCACTCACAGAATTACGCACTCGCCACTACGCGGCATCGTGCGTAACTTTTCCATTCGTGCGTAAAATGCTTCTTACCACACATGTTACGTAATATACTATTATAAAATATTTTGAGAAACATAGAGATCCATCTTCAACTTTAAACATTTGTTTATGTTTTACAGTCAGACACTAATAGAATTCCTAAGCCGACTTAAATATTACCTGAATTAGATTAATATATCTACAAGAAAGTGGGTGGCACACATAAATCTCTGGAATGGTGGGTAATATCTCCAGTACAGAGACAAGCGAAACAGTTCATTACAGGACAGTCGCCAACTTTTACGGCCGACCTAATAAGCAAAGAAAGGAAATTGAATGTATTGTGTGGTCCCTTACGTTGTGAAATCTACTTTAGAATCTAGAAGTACTGCATATTTGTAATAAAAAAACAAGAAGTAGATTTCTTCGAAGTAATGGAAATTAGAAAACACTCCTCTTCCAGAGGAGAAAGTCAGAGGGCGAATGCCTGGTGAATGAATACGCGGTTTCTGGTATTTAGAGTCAATTCTATGTGGTTAAAAATTAATGGTACGCCGTTAAATTTGACAAAGTTTACGCTATTATAAATGTTTTAATTTATACATAGTCAAGATTATGATTCAAATATTAACATGTATGGTATCCAATAAAGAGTTTTCCGTTAATACTTTAAAACTTAATACGCATACAGACTAGCAAAAATGGGTTAGAAGATTGTCTTATTTTTAACTGTGCGTTAAAATTTAACATTTGCTTACAGAATTGCACCTAATAGGCGTTAAGAAGCCACCGGCAAAAGAATTCATTGAAGATTCAGTCTCGAGGTTGATTTGATAAAAAAAGCGGGTATAGAATGTGATCTAGATTTAAAGGATCACTGAAAATGTCGCAGTGGAATGGGTCGATTTGACACGTCATTAAATCTAGGTAATCTAAATATAACCTAACTTCAAAAAATGGTTGGTGGAAGAGTGTATACTGAGCTTTGGATTGATAAATGAATACAGCTTGGATTATTTCCCAACAGTGATGGAGATGGTTCACTAGTTCCCAATAATTTTCATTAGAATAAATAATAATAATAATTTATTCAATAAAAATAGATACATTGATACAAAGAAATTAGTTCGCATACATTGAATAAACAGTTTAGGTCACTGAAGTAGTTTTTATTACTACTTGTATTGTGACCACAAAGCATGAACATATCAGTTTCTGGTCAAATCCAGTAAATTATCAAATCCGGTACAAAGACAAATCCAGTAAATTGTCGAGTTCTAAAATGAACTATCAAGGGGTACCATATTAAGTGTTTGACACCCAAATATTTCTGAAATGGATACTTTTGATTATAATAGATTCACTATATTGCTAAAGAATGGTCTGTCCATTTCCATAATCCATTTTTCAATTCGCTTTTTAAATAAATTGTAACTTTTTGAACTTTTTATATCATCAGACAACAGTATGTAAATTCTTGGTGTTAAATAATTATCATTTCTTTGTCCAATAGAAAACGATCCCTTCACATCCCATAGTTTTATAATAATGTTCAAATTTAATTTTACTTTGAAATATAAACAACAATATTTTTTGAACAAAAAGTTTACGTACATCTTTTACTAAATAATGTAAAAATTTGTATTTACTTCCCAATACAACAACAGCATTGATACAGCCTATGCATTCAAAAGAAATTACAGGAAGGAATTAATTAAAAAATAAGTATGTTCATGATCCAACATCAAGATCAACAGTAACTGTAATGTCCAAAAAAATATTAATTCTATCAGCAATTCACATGATGAATACCGCTTGGCGTAAAGTGTCTGGTAACACTATAAATAACTGTTTTAGTGAGCGTAAATTTATCCCTGGCCATTCTGGCATGGAAGGAAGCGAGAAGGCAGACTCTCTTGCAAGGGAGGGTGTCGCCGTGTTTCTATCGGACCAGAACCTACAATTGGCATCGCGCGCAATAATTTTTGCCAAACAAACACCAAATATCTGGAGAGCAAGAAGAGGCTTAGACGTGGCATAAGTTACCAGGATTGGTTTTATACATCCTTCAAAGAATATCTCCAAATAAATGTAAGACCATAGCAGGCATGACCTACTTTGTCTAACAGGCCTTTTAACAGGCCACTGTCATCTGAATCATCTTAATATGTTAAAACTTGGACTGTCGAAAGATTCGACTTGCCGTTTTTGTCTGGAAGATGATGAAACAGCAGAACATATAATTTGTGCCTGCCTCGCCGCGGCTCGAATCAGGTATCTGATGTTTGGCAGGGTCTCTCTCTCGCCCTCGGACCTGAAATATCATTTACCAAATAAACTCATCGGCTTTGTTAAAAAGCTGAATTTTCTTGGTGAAATCTGAATACGTGTGAGTCACCATAGACTCTTACGAGTTGCCTTATAGACCCACTCACCTAACCTAACCTTACCTAAGTAAAAATTCATAATAAAAAAACAAATATTTGATTTAGAAGATGACTTCCTCCACGATTCCACGATCATCATAGATTTTGCCAATTCTGAGATCAAATTTGATTACACAATGCTCTTGAGATTGAAGAAATATTATGCCACACCTCTGCTCTAATGCAAATTAAATGTATTCACATTTTCTTCCTTGTGCTGAAATAATATTCCCACTCTGGTTAGCAAAAATAACATTAGCCTGGACGCAGTTGATTGTATCATGAATTTATTCAGCTATTCAGAATCAGAGTGTGGAAATAATAAACTGGAATATTTATTACCAAAAAAAAATCAAAAAGTGAATATGAAAAATATTACAAATAATTTATGGATTGGAAAGAAAGTAAGCGGATTCCTTTTTAGAAAATAATTTGAGTGCGTTTTTTTGGTGAATTATGAATTATCGGAAAATTGTGAATTTTCAAGAATGTGGAAATTATGTTTAGGATATTTCTATTTAAAAAAATGTATTTAAAATCTTTAAACGTGGAGAAAGTATAGTCTGCTACTCGGTTAGAATCTACTATTCCAACTTACACAAAAGGAATTAATGAAGACGAGTTTCATATGTTTTCCGAATTTGATAATGTGTTTTCAGCTTTTTAGGATATGGACAACAAAAATATTCAAAATGGTAATGTGACCGATGAAGAAGAAAGTGCCAAGAGCAAGGAAACTGGAAATGATGAGTTGAATCCTGCTAATATTCCAGCTTATTGGAATATCTTGTTTCGACAAAATTGTTTTTCCATTAAACAGGCTCGACATTTTATTTTTGTGTTCCTTTCATAACACTTACTCTAGATTGGCTCCTTATATAAATACAAAAGCATTGCGTTGGTATGAGGGATCGCAAGGACGCAGATATTTTTGGGTTTCGTTCCAATGGGATAGGTCTGTGAAGGCTAGGTCATGGTTGTTTTTCGACTTCTTTTTGTTTTATTATAAGGAAAGGATCCCAGCATGTTTGATATTAGAACATCCGTAGCTAAAGTATGTTATGAAGCTGAAGGGATCAACAAGCCAGTATGCTTTCGATTTAAATAATAGAAAAATATAGCGATAAAAAACAAGCTTTTTCTGAATTTGTTTGTACAATTTCATAAGCCACAGGCGGTTACCAATTGGGTAGAGGTAAAGTATGCAAATTTATTGTTTTTTCTCTTGTTTTTTTCAAGCGGACCTTTCAGAGAAATCTCACATCAAGAAACATGTCAAGATTTGTTGCAGAAACGTTGAACGTTCACCGTCACGTGGCTTCACCCTTGTTATCAAATTTCATAAGTTCATGAACTATCAACGGAAAACATACGAAGCATATGTATAATATCGATTCCCTTCAAGTATGAGTACAAGAGATACGTAAGATTTTCTTTCAATTGGATTGACATGTGTCACTAATATATCCAATTCAAATCTCGTGACCTGATATGGCCGTCCATGGCAAACAATTTGGAGAGCTGGTCAGTTTTGTGAAGTTTATTCAACGGTAAACAGTGTTCAAGATATTTCTCCTCCAAAATTTTCCAAAATTAGGTATTTTAAATTGGTCAAACATCTTAGATTTGTCGATAATACATATGAAGTCTTCATTCAACCATAGTAGCAAACTCAAGACAAGAACTTACAAAAACAATTGAAAAGAAAGGAGAGAGGCAAAACAAAATATATGATAGTAGGTAATCCCAACTGTAACCCTTTCTATCCGAGGCCTTAAGCGTGGCATGTGTCCTTGTCTAATCCTCAAATCAATATAAAAAAAAAGAAAAAAAGGAGGAAAAAAAACATAAGTATATGCTGGAAAAGACAAAAAATATAACTGGAAAAAAAAAAAGAAAAAAAAAGAATTATATTATTACTACATAATATGCATTATATTGTACAATACGTAAAAAATGGTAAAAAAATTGGTTGGGATCCATACTTACTCTTCTTTAATGGAAAAAAATAAATTAACTAAAACATATTCGGCTAATGGAGTTTCTCCCTGATCATAAACAAAAAATAATGATAGTAGGTAAAAAAACAAAAATACCGAAGGGAACTTAAAAACGCAATGGTATTCATTTGAAAATGTAACAACATTCAACTAGGAAAAGAGCGGGTGCAAGAAAGAAGACTCAATGGAAACCAAGCTTATTGCAGAAATAGAAAACTTCTGAAAAGTAAGGCCATAAATAAAACCACCAAAATAAAAATATACGAAACACTAATAAGACCACTGATCGCGTATGGCTTGGAAAGAACGTTAATAAACAAGAAGGAAGCAGAAGGCTTAAAAAGAAAGATTCTTAGAACGATGCTGGGGCCGAACATAACAAGAACTGGGGAAAGGAGACTCAAAACTAACAAAGAAACAAAAAGCAAGTCAAGCAATGAGACAAAATCGTTTAAATATGTGAGATGTAATTTTCTATTGAATAAAGACACTATTGAGTTTCTCCTGTAAAAAGAGTATTTTATTTTCTATTACAAACATAATTATTGAAAAGGTTTTTTCTCCTTTATATTCATGCTACGATTATTCTTCTCTTTCACCATTTTTCTCTTTATCAAGTGCTCTAGACTTCTCAATTCATTGAAAAGATCTTCTGTATTAGTTAGACTTTTTCTATCGATCTATAATGATGATATATATTATATGGACAATATTAATGATAAAGTCAAGTTTTTGACCGAAAATATTAATTCAATTTTTAACATACATGCTCCTCTGAAAATTGTTAGAATTAGTAAAAAACCTGCACCTTGGTTAACTTCTAATCTGAAATTAATTCTTAAAGAGCGAGATAAAGCTTTATCCAAATTTAGATTAAGAAAGAACGAAGAAAATTGGAGTTACTATAAAGAATGCCGTAATTACGCTCTAGCATCAATAAGGAGAGAAAAAGCAGCATTTTTAAATAAGCTCAATGAAGAACGAAATTCGAAATATTTGTGGCGCGGGTTGAATTCCATGAATATTCATGTTTCTCGTAATCAAAACGTACTACCGAGTAATTTATGCAATCCAAATGATATTAATGACTATTTTATTAGCGTTTTTAAAAAATCCGATAGCTGTCAGGAAAAAATAGATTTTTACACATCTAATAAGTTTCATGATAATTTATTTTCTTTTACTCCTGTTTCACAGAATATTATTCTTGACATTATACAATCCATAAAATCTAATGCAGCTGGAAGTGATGGAATTACACTGTATATGATAAAATTATGTCTCCGCAATATTCTAAATCATATCACACATATTGTAAATTGTTGCCTTTTATATGGATATTTTCCCAAGACTTGGAAAGAGTCTATCATATGTCCAATTCCAAAAACATCTAATCCTGATACAATTCGAGATTTACGACCTATCAGCTTGCTTCCGGTTTTATCTAAAATTCTTGAACGTATTGTTCATCTTCAATTAAGTGAATTTTTGTTGGATAATCATATCTTGCCAATTGAACAATCTGGCTTCCGAAAGGGCCATAGTACTACAACTGCTCTGTTAAATCTGACTGACAATATTATTCGAGCTATTGATAAGAAAATGTGCGTTTTTCTGATTGCTTTGGATTTTTCCAAAGCATTTGATCTAATTGATCACGATTTGTTGTGTGCTAAACTTAAATACTTTGGAATAGAAGGTAATGCACTGTCATTTTTCAAGTCATATCTATGGAATCGTAACCAACGTGTGCGCGTCCAAAATAACTATTCATCGTCCAAGATCGTCGTTTCGGGTGTTCCACAGGGTTCCATTTTGGGCCCTTTATTATTTCTTATATATACTTCGGATTTGCCCAAAGCTGTAACTACCAGTTCAATACATCTGTATGCAGATGATACACAGCTACTGCACTACTTTGAGCTTGCTGAAATGCAACGGGCCATGGATGCAGTTAATTCTAACTTAGATAATACTTCAATTTTCAAAACAACATAACCTAAGTATCAATCCGTTGAAAACCACTGCAGTGTTATTTAGTTCTAGAGCTAATACAGAGATAATTAAAAGTTCAGTAATACTTAAATTGGATGGCATAAAAATAGATATATCATATGTGGCAAAAAATTTAGGCTTATTCATCGATCAGTTATTAAGATTTAAAAAACATGTAAAATATTTAATGCAAAGATGCTATGCAAGATTGCGTGTTCTATACATTAATAAGCACATTTTAAATTTTAAAATGCGCAAAAAACTTTGTGAAACGTTAGTTCTTTCAATTTTAAATTATTGTTTTATTGTATATTACCCATGTTTGGATAATGTTTCTAAAAATCAGGTTCAACGTATACAAAATACTTGTTGTAGATTCATCTTTAATTGCAAAAAATATGATCATATTTCGGCTTATTTTAAAAAGCTCAATTGGTTAAAGATCAATAACTTATTTTGTTTTCACTTTCTAGTTTTCATCTATCGCTTGATGAAAACTAGAACTCCAGTCTATTTGTATAATAAAATTATTTTCCGAAATTCTATTCATGAGCACAACATTCGACATAACACTATGACAATGATAAATCATTCTTCCGTCATATTTGAACGTTCCTTTACATACAATTTGGTGAAATTATATAATTCCTACCGATCCTATATAACGGCGACTTCGTTTTATACCTTTAAGCACACGATTAAAAATATGCTGCTTGAAAAACAATAATTCTTGATTTCGACTGATTATAATTTATATTAAGCTATTTTTTTTTTTGTATTCTACATTTAATTTATAATGTTAAATGAAGTTTTTGTTCATATTTTGTAACCCTTGAAGGTTAAGAGTTAAAGAGTAGCTTCTAGCTAATCTTCGCCTTTTTGGGGCAAATGTGTTGTACATTTGTTAATAAAGACATTCATTCATTCATTCATTCATTATAAAGGTGCGACTATCCATTGATTTATTGTATTCCAATAAAACTCTCTCTTTTTTCAGTACATAATCTAATAATGCACCATTCATGTACTTAAATGTAATTGCGTATTTTACTGGCGACCATCCTTTATCTGCATATGTTTTTTTTCCAGTCTGTCGAATTAGTGTCTATTGTAAACTTTATAAGCATTGAACTATACAAATCTAAGCAAGAGCTCTTTAAAAATGATTTAAAAATTTCAATTTTCTCTGCATCTTTCTGTATTTCTAATCTTTCACATTGTTTTTCAAAATGGCTTATCCACTGGATAACATTCGCACTTTTACCTTTAAAATTTTCTATGACTTTTCCGCCAATTTCTTCAAGTTTTGTGGTTTTTTCAAGCTATTATCTTCCTTAGCAGTTGCATTTATGATTTTTGTTAGTGCTTCGTTTATAATGCCAGTTTCAATAGCACCAATTCCTGTAACCTCTGTTATTTCCTCCAAAAGATAATCTTGAAATTGGATATTTTCTTCAAAGATATATATTTCTTCTTTGTAGTGAGCTCCTGATTTTTGTGAGAATTGGAGTATTTTTTAATTCTGGATGAAGTCGGACTGATTGATATTTCTCTGGAAAGCTATAACTTTCGCCCTCTGGAGTAGTAATGGATATTAGGCATATTAAATTGGCTTAAACATCTTCATCAGCCTTAACCGTGAATTCAAAACAAAGCTTTTCCATATTTCTGAATTATTGTAGACGATAATGTCGTTTTGTAAGATGTAATTTTCTATTGAATAAAGACACTATTGAGTTTCTCCTGTAAAAATATTTTTTTATTTTCTATTACAAACATAATTATTAACAAAAGCTTACCTGTAGAAAGAGAAACGACATTAAATATCTATTATTCCAGTCTTTTCTCTAATTACAATTTATATTAATTCTTACAATAAAATTATGACATAATATTTTTCCACTGTCATACATTCACAAGTATGTCGGTGTTATTTCTATCAACACTCGCCATGATAGAGCGAGTGAATAAAAACAAGGTTGAGGAAATATAAGGTAGTTTCTTACATATATATAGCACAACGCCTAAAATGGGCAGAACATATTATGAGACGAAAGCCTGGAGAAATGATAAGAAGAATAACACAATGGTCTCCTTTATGATCGAGAAGAAGGGGAAGACCCAGAGAAAGTTGGAGGAATCAGATTAGAAGAGTGGAAAGAAAAATGCAGAAATAAAGCAGAATGGAAGAAAATAACTCCTGAAGCTAGGACACACAAGGAATTGTAACAATAAGGAGTGAAAAGGGAGTATCCCACCCTAATAAATAGATTTAAAAGCGCATTAGCGTTAGCCTTAATCAATTAGATTCAAAGGCTTGTTGATGATGATAATGATGACATATATAAAGAGAAGGGTGAAGGTCAATTAGGGGGGTAGTTCGGAGGCGGCTTTCACTGATTTTTTCGTTGAAAAAAGTAAGTATAGGTACCTACCTCATTTTGATAATAAGTTGCTCGATTTTGATGCCGGAGGTCTAATTATATACTTTAAAAAAGATTCTGTTTTCCTCGAAAGATGGAAAGTTTGGAAAGTTGGGCTTTTTTACTTTAAATCTTTCAAATTATGCATTTGACTAAAAAAAGCTAACCATCAACATGCCGTTTTAAGTTTAAAGTTCAAAGCTAAAATTTTGTTCTCCATAGTTTTTTTTTGAGAAAATGCATATTTTTTGAGTTATTCGCAAAAAAACCTTTAAAAACGTCGATTAGTCTTACGAAAAAATTGTAAAGAACATTTTTTCTTAGAACTACTTTTTCTATCGACTTTAGTTGTTGAAATGTGTTAAAAAATGTCCACCCCCGAGATGAGGGTAGTAAATAAGTTACAGAAGTCATAAGTAGCTACATATTTCGAAAACTTGCGCTGGTATAAATGTTTGAAATTATTTTCAATTTGATCTGTTATGAAAGTCTGTATTTCTCGTTTTCGAAATATTTTTTTATCGAAACTCAGCCCTAATTATACAGGCTACATAATTATCCAAAATATATACATTTATGTATACAATCTTCTATTAAATTCAAGGTATAAGTACGCAATGAGATTATTTTTTTCAACGACATAAGTAAATATTAATATATTATAATTATATTTAATAATTCATTATTGCTTGATTGTTTATCAAGTATTTATTATGCACCTTTGATAACTGCAATTTTTTTTTAAAGTTGGTTTGGTTTGGGAGCCATGTGCTGGACGTGCTTAAATTTAGTAATGTGAATTTGAAATATTAAAAATGTTTACAAACACAAAGTACAACAAATTGTTAACTTCATAATTAGATACATTTTAACTCTATGACTACAGTAAAATATTGCAATGCGAATTTCTTGAGATACTGTTCTAGAGAGCTAAAGTAACATCACGAAAGCTTGAGGAAAAAAGACAACATTTAACTGGAAATTTCAGTAGGTAATTTCAAATTTGTATTCAAAAAGTTTTCCCAGCTAAAATTCATATAGAAAAAATTTAAATCAATTTTAAATTTTATAAAAGTGTATACTGGGATCACAGAATCGCATATTCATGACAAAAACAAATTTAAAATGCAATTTGAGGAACTTTGAATATAAATGAGAGTATATTTTTCATATTTCCTTCATAATATTATTGGTTTTCGTGAAAAATTGAATTGAGTTTCTTATTTTGACATCGGAAAACCATCATCTGTTGAAATAACTATATAATTAGTTCATCATAGTTAACACGTTGAGTCAGTAGTGGTTTTAGGTTTGATGGCGCCCTAGGCCCGAGACGATATGGCGCCCTTTTTCTTCCGTAAATATTATATTGTTTTTTGAGTTTTTTATATACAAATGTTAATTTTTTTCACTACTAGCCTCTAAACCTAACCTTAGTGAATTTTGTTGAGGTAGAAAAGTCGTCCTAAAATTTTTGGCGCCCCTTAAAATTTGCCGCCCTCCGGGCCTCACGGGCCTAAGCCTAAATCCGCCATTGCGTTGAGTACAGTTTTGAATTTAACGAATGTTTTACTACTTAAACAAGAGGCATGAACTTAGTGTCCCTGCTAGAAATACCAAGGACTGCGTGGAAAATAAGAGTTAAATCCTTTGTTATAATGGTAGTATATTTTACTCTGAATTCATTATTATTATCAGCATAATATAAAGTCAAAACGACTTGTTAACGACAAAATATGGTAAAGTTTGCCCAAAATCTTTTGCAGAAACGAACGAGGTCGATTTATCCGCTATGGATTTTAGATAGCTATTTGTTTTTTCTCATTTAAAATGCCACACAAAGTTGACATTAATGAATTTAACCTAACTATAATGAATTAATCACCTGTATATAAGAATTAATCTCAGTAACATGAGATGAGTAACGTGATAATATCAATAATGTCCTTCGGTATACATTTTTTTATTCACATCCGTACCACATGCTAACCGCTTTTTTGACATTTATTAGTATCCATCAAAATAACGAGAAAAATTAATTATGATAATATTTAAACCTAAAAAAATGATTGCAAAGATAGTCAAAAGTATCCTTACAGAATATTTCTCACTTGTGCTTGGTGCGCCCTCTAGTAGAAAGAGTTTTATACTGAGAAACTGAAATAAAAGAGAACGGCTTCACATTTCATTTGAGTTGCCGATAAAGATCTTCTCTAGGTTGAATTCAATAGCTGCCCATTGCGCTGCGGGATGATATAGTATGGTGTTTGACGAACAGATGGCAGAGGCATTTTTTGAAATATTTTTGAAAATTAAAAGTTTATTTCACAGAAAATCAATTCTTTGGAAAAACAAATTTAGTAAAAAGTTCAGAAAGTGTTACGTTGAAAATGTTCTGATTTAGAAGCAATGATATGTAACTAAAATAAGTGTATTTATGAATGACTATTGGGACTGAGACCTGTTGCCTTACTTTTATTAGTTTCTGACGAAAGTCTCAGATACTGGTAGCTCCTTTAGTCCTATTTCCCCGAGGAATTTTGAGATATCTGTGGGCTTTAACTTATGTAAATATCCCTGTTGTTCTATCTAGTAATCTCCTGGGTGTTGTGCCGTAGGATTCTGAATTTGACTTCAGCATTCACCATCAGATTTTTTCTTTTTTCGCCATTGCCCATTTCTTCCAATACTACATTGGATATGATTCCGCAAAAGGACTAAGACCCCTTAAAGGGTATTTCTTCTTTGCTCAAAAAGTAGACACCAAGGACAAAGGAAAAGAGGCAACAGTAGGAAAGAAATCAAGAAAGCAATATGTTTTTATTGAAACATTCTTATATTTTCAATCTTTCAACGTCAAGCAAGAGGGACTGTGTTTATACAGCTACCCTATGTTATCGAACTTCAGACCTATTGATTTGCGTTTCTAATCAATAACAGAGTTCAAATATTTCATTGGCCATCGTAGTTTGTATTTCTAGTTGAGTCATGACAAAAATCAGGACAGCTTAAATTTGTACCAACTCTACCTAAGCGCCTGGACTATATAATATTGTGAATCAAAATACTTTATGTTATTCACAACTCCTGGAAAATTAAATTTGTGAATAATAAATAGTTTATTTGGTTATACCTTTTTCAATTGATTTAAGTATCAACATTAATGCGAGAGAACCATTGCAATATGTTGAAGAAATTTACATTGGTGTCGTTTTTGTTTTCTATAATTTTAAACATGTTTCTCACACTTCCTGTAGATATAGGTGAGTAAATTGGAATAGGGCTGGTGACAATTATCTTTAAACTTATACTACAAGTGAAGGTTTAATTTTTTAAATTGAAATTGAAGTATGGGAGTAGTGAAAGTAGTGTGAGTTCCAGACAGACTTTCCACACCCAACACATAAAGAATCACTAACTCTCCTAATAACATGATCATCCTACACTCACCGGCAAAAAAACTCGACCACCTAAAATTTGTCCAAGAGCTTTCGTAATTTCTCATCGATTTCAATTGTTTCTACGTCAAATTCTTGATAGGTAAATTCTTTGGTATTAAAACAAACTTCGGAAATGTTGATAGTTTATTTATACAGGGTTAAGAAAAACATGTCTTTGTAGTCCAATTTCTTCAAGTACACCCTGTGGAACAGTTCGAGAAATTTGTGTAGCTTACGCTCAGCAATTACCATCCTTTTCGCCATCCCTCAGTTTTTATTTCATCTTGATATCTTGATTTCTTTTGAAGACACACGTATTCAAATGAAAGCCAAGGATTGTTTAAGGGAAAATATTTAATTTGTAATGTTTTTATATTCTACAGTAATTTGAAACAAAAAGAAAAACATAATTGGCATTTTTCAGTATTTTGTATGCTCACCTTTAGTTATATTTGTATATATTTTTTTTTGGTGCGAAGACATTAAGCAGTCAATAAGCAGCATTTTGGATTATTTGATATTTCAAACGTACAGACTCTCAGCTGTTCATGTGTTCATGTGATGATGATGCGTAACCATTGCTTATCATTTTAAAATGTTCAATAGGTATTATAGATTTTAATATAAAACGCAATATTTATTGTTTATTATTATATTAGTTCCTTTAAACTACAGATATGATGGTTGACAACCTTGCGTTACTAATAATGCGCCCTTTAGTGTTATTAGTATAATAATATGAGTAATTTATAATTCGACTATTGAAATAATGCGCTTTTGCCCATCACTAGTCAGTATACATACACCACACACCTCTCAGGCACCTACCATGCACATCCCCTGAACCCAAATATGCTGAAGGTTTAACGTAACCTGTTTTATTGTTTTAGGAGATACAGACTGCGAAAATTTGCTGCAATGTCCGGCTAATACTACTTCTTGTTTGCAAAGATTTGAAACTAGTGAAAATCAAAGCGAAATTATCAGTAGAATTATATGCTTCGGATCCGATGGTAATACTTGAACTTAATTGTTTAAAAAAGGGTTTAGTACACTCTTCTAAAGTCTTTATAAAGTAAAAAGTGAGGAGAGAGATTTTTTAATCCTATTGATTGCAAGCGAAGCTCAAGTATTTAAATTTTCCAACAATTATAAACGCCTTATTTTAATGCTAACAAATAAATATATTGTATAAATATTGTGAATACCTTGAAATAAGAATTCTTTTGAAGTAAATCAACAATTTAAATTAAATTTAAAAAAGGGAACAGATACGTGAAAAAAATACGTTCCGTATAGTCATTCTGTGAGTGGAAGGACGCTATAGTCACAGATCGACAATGTCTAGAGAAGCGTACTCTCATGGACATATTATATAATTTAATTTTTATTGCTCACAAGATAAATAATTTCCAAATCTATATATAATAACAGTAAAATAAGAAAACAACAATTTCTAATATTATAAATAAATAAAGCAGATATAACAATCAATATAATATATAATATTAATGTATTTTTTTGAAATATTTCCAAACTAGCTTCCTGAGAAGAAAAGTTGATGAAATAAGGAGAAATTTGTATACTGAGCTTTGCAATTTTTGGAGGATATATCTGACAACCTTGCTCTTTTATCATGTCATCAAATTGACTTTAGACACAGTATATTTCATGCCCATTTTTCATTTAGCTAAACGTATTATTGTGAAAATAAGCTACACCGATGTGGTAAAGTGTATAGATTAGTAAATCCAATTCGGAATATTAATAAACGTATGTGATGCGTGACGTTAGAATGAGGAAGAGTTGTTACTTGGGACTACAAAGATGGTATACTCTTGAAATATTTCCAAAATTCTCAGTCAGTAATAAAAGTTTTGGTAGAATTTTAATAGTGGTTTGACAATGAGATTTTAATGTAGGTAACTATAATAGAAATTCACAGGTTCCAACAAATCTTGTAATTTTTTCCACTAGTTTTTATTCCATTACTCACTTAACATTTTTATTCTATTTAGTTCTTCAAGTTCCTCGCTATAACAGTAACAGTAACAGTAGTAATGGCGTCTTTATAACATCACACATCTGTATATTATTTCACAGATTTCAAATTAAAAATATATTTTGATTAATTTTCTCACTTATTTTGTGTGGGAGTCATGACTTCTATAACGACGTTGACTTCATCCGTTTTGTGATCGGTGTTTTAGATAAGATGGCTATGATTGCGTTGGAATCTTTGTAATCTATACAATTTTTTCAAATGATTCAATTATTTTATTTATTCCAACTGACTGTCATCATGCCTATTGTCTTAGTTTGCTGTGTTTCTCTTTCTCCTTTTTTTTTAGTTGGAAATGGTGAAATTACGTATTACTTATTAACCGTTTCTTTTACCGCGGAATAGGTGTGGCTATTAAACATTTGCCGATCTGTATATATTTTCCACAAACCAAATGACACTCTCAATAAATAATGACATATTTTTTTAGGTACAATTTTAAGCAATAACTCATTTAATAGTATCAATCCCACTAACGATACCGATATTATTGGCTACGATTTTTTTTGGCTTGAATAAAAACTCATAATCTGATTGTTTTTTCCATTATAAAGTGTTACTTTTATATTTAAGTTCAGTTATTGAAATTATAATCGTAAAAATTAAACTGTAAGTCAACCTAATGCAAATTTTATTCCCCTACACGATTGTTTATGAAAAATTGAGACCTGCATGAAAACTTAGAAGCGAAGAGAATTTTTATGTTAAGATTCATAGCCGGAATTCCATCCTCCAACCACATAGGATATCAAATCTTAAGAGGTATCTGATCAACTCACTTCGAAGTTTAGTACCTCTGTTGTCTTGGCAGAAAATATTTCAAAACTATTTTCCAATAAATAAGTATAATGTATAATACGAATACAGCATATCAAAGTTTTTTCTTCAAATAGAACTCGCACCATACCTACATTATATTTAATTTCAATTAAGTTCATTTTTCCCATTTATAATATGGAGCTTTACTAGGTTCTACGAGTATAGGCACTTTTGAAGGTAAGGTCACTTTTATGTGAAAATCTTGATAAACCTAACCTTATGTTATTTAATGGTGGTGGATCAGGTACAATTACAATTGAATTCCCGACAAACCAGGACTATGTACATTTTGTAACAAACCCCGTGTTCACCTTATTTGTTTGTAGTTTTCCCTTACTGGTGAAAATGAAGTTTGGAGATGAGATTTATTCATTCAAGGAATTGGTAAAGGGTCTAGAAGCGCACAAAAATAAAATATTAACCGATTACTGGATGAGAGATAATAGAACTTTTATTTTCCTACATATACCTACAAAAAGCTAATGTGAATTTAAGGTATTACTACATCAAGTAGTGCTGGTATCATTTGCTCTTGGTATAGGACATAATATATCTATCATTGGATTATATCCTTTTGCATTTGGTCAACTAATTTAGTTTTATCAGCGTCACTTCCTTCCTTTGATCTATTGGCTTATTGATAATCTCTTTTACTGTTGATATTGGGTTTTGGTCAAATTACATGTTTCTTTTGCTGCATCGGATATACTATAACCAAAGATTACAAAATAAAAATATCAGAATATAAATATAAGATGTTTCACTCCAGGGCGGTTTGATTCAAGCTGCTGTCCCAAACGGACGCCGCTCTCATAAATAATGTTTACAACTCGCTTTTGTTGTCAATAACGAGACCGGTAGGTACCAGAGAAGTTCGAAAAGCTCATTTTATTTTAAGCCATACAGGGGTAATTTGTGAAATATAATATTTAAATTAATAGGATTCTTTATCGCAAAGGTTTATTTTTAAATGTTAATTATTTCGAAAAATGTTTGGGATATGAATTTGAAAATTTGAGTAAAAAATACAATTGAATTTTCAAAATTAATCAATATTATAATATAATATTATATTATAATATATTTTAATATAATTGTTACTTTTGGAAGACAGGAGACTAAATGATATATACAAAATTCTCGTGCAAATAAATTATCTGGCCCTTAACCCATAAGTACTAACACACCGTCTTACAGACGGTATCGAAAGATTGAGTATAAAATATCTCCCCGCTCCCGCTTCAAACGTCGGCCAATCACGTAATTTCAGTACACATATCAGCAAACATTAAAAAAAAATGCGAACAGGCTAAACTTTAGGCTCTGCATTTTTCTTATTAGTCTGTTAATTTTCTATGTTTTCTTGCTTAATGTAGTTGTTTATATAATAGGTATTATTATTATAAAAATAAATTATTTTAATCTTTTTTCGGAATTTTGTATCAATAAATATACAAAATATTCAGTGTTTAAGCTTTGCTATCGAAGAGAGAAATATTAACATGATTTTTTGCTTATTTCAATAACAATCAATTAATAAATTAAAAAATCCATACAACATAAACATAAAACACGAACAACCAATTATAAACACCGTTCTAAAATAACAGCGCTCGACGGGCGACGTCCGGTATAATTTGCCAAATTGAATGCAAGTAAGGACGTAGCGACAAATTCGAACAAGTGAAATATCTTATATTTTTATTCTGTAATCTTTGCTATAACCTCGGTGTTTCAATTATTCAAACACATTCGCTTTGCTTCAGTCGATATAATGCACTTTTTTTATTGGTGAACCATTTTACCTATTTAAAGCACGCCTCAGCGTGTTTAAATCGAACTTTAAAAAACGCGTGTGTTTTAAAGTTACCGTGGCAACATCAACAACTCGAGAAACGAAGTCTAAATCTATGGTCTAAATCATGTCTAAATAACATTTTTTTTATTATTGATCTGACAGGAGTAGTTTGTAACGTCAAAACTTTTATTCGAACAATATGTAACAATGTCAAATTTATAAATTAAAATGGAAAGTGCCGTTGGTATAGTTTGAAATATGATTATTTCGATTTTTCAAATCTTAGGAAATGGTATTTAAATTAATACTATTGACATTCACAGAACTCAATAAGGTTGAACTTCCATCAAAATACAAATTAGTTTATGTTTTTCTCATTTCCATGACAACGCAAGGCATACATCATACATCACGAATTCAACCATTTTACATTTAGTTCTTATTTCCATCTATGTTGTTGTAGTAGTTATAGACCAGTATTTCTAATTTCAAAGTAAACCATTAAAAAAAATAGTGTGAAGTATTCGTGGATAACTGGTCTTTAAAACACTTGCTCTATTTCGAGCACGTCGGCGAAGCCGAAAAATCGCGCGTGTTTTAAAGACCTTAATATCCACTTATACTTTAATATACTATTCTTTGCTCTAGAATGCCACATATACCTCACAAGATCAGTTTTGAAGTGAAATGTTTATCACAAACTAAAATACCTATTAAGACGATATTAAAAATTAGTAAATGATTGAATTTGAGAATGTGATAAAGTAAATAACACAATTATTGTACTGAATATAATAAATCATATTCACATGAATATTAAGTCCACTTTATACACACTCATAACCTCTAGCATCACACTCTTTTGATTTCAAATAACGTTTACCACACTGAGATCATTACGTACATACGTACTTGAAAACAATGATCTTGTGAGTTTTAAAACCATGTGATTAATCAACTATTAAGAGCAATAATAAATTTTTCCAGCCCACAACCAACCCCTAGGCGTATTGTTGAAGTCAACATTAGAGCAATCTCAAATAAAGGGCTTTATTTGTAAATTGTTTAGTTTTACTAGACTGAAAATTAATTTTGTTTGAAGTTTGTTCATGGAACTTACGGTTTAATCGATTAGAAATAAGGGTTTGGAGATTATAAACCGCCAAACGATGTAAAGTCTGCTAATATGATGTTTATTCTTTGGGAAAATTGATGAAATTGAATAACTTAAATTGGAAAGTAGCTGATGACCTTTGCAGTGATCACTTTTCAACTATACAAGAAAACATGAACTTGATGTTGACAATGGTGCGATGGGTCTTTTAAGTAATCTTTCTTATTGCTTCAAATTGTATTTTATAAAAAAGTGTCCCGTATTTTTTTAAAATTTTCTTGGAACTGGATATCTATCGTTAAGTAAAAAGATCATAAATGGCGCTGAAAGTAAGCGCGAACTTTGAACGTAAACCTCACTCTTCCCTCCTTAGGCCTTGAAAACGACAAACCGTTATTTCCTTAGGATTTGTAACGTTTGCTTCTCTGGCTTTCAAGTTTAAACATCTCATTTAACCCCGATATTGATATTCTCTATGTTTGGATTATTTGTGCTATCGTGTTTTAAAAATGTTCAAAATAGACTTTGTACCAGCTTGCATAAAATGACTATACAAATTGCCCAAGCAAACTATTCGTTTACGTTCCAAGAGATAATAATAATATAATAATAATATAAGTTTATTCATCATCATAAACAATTACAAAATAATTATAGAAACAAGATTACAAAGGCAAAATAAAATAATTTTATGAGAATAATTTGATATCTGGCTGACAAACAACCCGATTTACCCACTAAGGCAATGCCTGAGTGTGGGGAAACTAAGGCATGGTTAGCTCGGTGTTCGTAACAGTAAGTACATACAATGAGTAAAACAAATAGTGTTAAATAAAAAAAAACAGATAAGAAAAGTGACAGATATAATTTGAATATGTGAAAATTTTAGAGATTATGAATTGAAAACATTAAATAAAAAGACTAAAACTCAAATAGGACCAAAATAAATACATTTAATAATATTACATTACAATATTTTCAACTCGTATTAGGTTCAATTAGATCTTTAATTGCAGATCTTTCTTTTAACCAAAGGTAATTTTTAACTTTCTTTTTAAAAGAAAAAACACTTTTTGCATCCTTTATTTCTTTTGGGAGGTAGTTATACACTCTATTGGCCAAGTATTCAAGAGATCGCATTGTATCAGTTTTTAGAGTAAATACTGTTTCTAGGGATTTCTCTTTTTTGTATATGGTTTTATGTTCATGATGTACATAAACTAGAAATCCCCTTCTCTTGAATTGCTGTACTGCAATGTTAAAAAAATAAAGCTGCCGCATATCCATTACTTTATTATCTTTATTTAATACATCAGATAGAAACAATCTTGGTTTTTTAAAAACTTTTTTTTAAAACTGTTTTTGTAGGACTTCTACTTTCTTAACGTGAGTATTTGCAATACCTCCCCAAGCCAATATCCCATATCTCAGACGAGATTCTATGAGCGCAAAGTATAGTTTTCTCAACTGATGAGTGTCTAAAATATTCGCTAGGTTTTTAAATTTAAACAACATACTGCGTAGCGTTTTTTGTATTTGATTACTATGATTATTTCACTCAATACAAAATACACGCCTTCGATTGGTTTAAATATGAGGATTGATATCTGAAAACGCCATGTTTTCGATTTTGTATTTCGGCACCTGATTGGATACATGCAATTTTCCTATCTGTGTGTTTCGCGTTGCCATTAGTTGTTTTATTCGATATTAAAAATCTAGTGACTGACAGAAAATGTAAAATTATTAGAGAAACGTCAGATACATTGTATCACGGAATAATCTTGACAAATACAACTCATGTAATTAATGATTATCGAAAATTTCTTCTCTTTTTCGAAACAAATTGTTGTTTGGAAACAGCACGAGCGCAAAAACCTGCGGCCTTGGGCTATTATCAAGCAACACGCTTTCAGCATTCTCTATGACAAAATTATCTCGGTATTATCAAGACCCTAGGGGTATTACTACTGAAAATTCCATCGTAAATGACTAATATCCCGGCCTATGATAAAAGAAATTTTAAAGTTTTTGATATTAACTTTGGTACTACAAATTACCTATTATAAAAATTCTCCCTTGCATAGGTGTATATTGTATTCCCTTTGATAATAAATAAATTAAGAATTATTTGTACTTTAAAACTTGGTTGATTTTTGTAATTATTTGTGTTATCTAAAAATGTATTTATTAATTAATCTCCCAAGAGTAAGGACTATTCATAACAAATCATAGGAATGTATAGGTATTTAATGAATACATGAATATATATTCGATTATGATTATTGTTTTAATTCATGGCGCATTTTTAAAGATTTAGTGGAAACTTCCAAAAAAAAACTAGATCCGGTACTAGAAATTGTTATTGTCCCCGAGTCAACAGTGCAATTTGGTAAAAAATTCAGAAAATATTTTAAACTGGCAACATCGCGGCCATACCGAGTTAAAGGTCCAAGGTCATTGACGACGGAGCTGAAAATCGTTTGATGTTTTCCCGGGATTCGTTCTCTTTATAATCTGTGACAATATCTGGAAAGTGAATCAAATTAACCAACCCAATGAACAAAAACAAAATTGTCAGCTGAGGTTCTCTTTTTGTATGTTTTGGCCTCGATTGCAGCAGAAATTGACCAGCCACTCTTATAAATACTACCAACATAATTCCAGACATGTTCCAGACCTTATGACATTACTTGTCCCAATGTCAAACCAGTGCTAAAATTACCCTAATAATTGCTTTTTTTCCTCTACAAGCTGTGAAGTTGACAATTATTGCTTCTTCTAGCCAACTGAGAAGTTGAATTTCTCTATTAGTGGTTAATAATTTTGTCATTATAAATCTAGGTCAATAATAGACAAACTCAATAATTTGAGAATTCGGGGATAGTAGTTCAACAACAACTTGTGCAACATAATTTTGTATAACCAGGATATTGTCTTTAACATATTTGCTGCTGGAAAGCATCTATCGAGATAAAATTAGTTGAATAAAAATGCCATCAGCTTAAAATTCACGCTCAACCAAAAATAACTGATGACATAACGAGTACGTTCATAATATATCGAAAACTGACAGTGTACTTGTTAGTCAAACAACGGGGTAAACAAGTGCGTTTGTGAATTATTTTTAATTTTTTTCTTAATTATGGCTATTAGTAGTGGAAAAAATTGTATAATCACCTCGCACCTTATTCCGCTCGGGGCAAAGCCACTCGCTAAATAATTTTGGTGTTGGGCAATAATAATAGTCTCCACCACCTTGGTGTATAATATACCATTTATCAAACTTTCTGATATTTACATTCGGAACAAAGCTGCACAGGGTGAAACATAATCAGTAAACTTCCAAATACACATATTTGTTTTGAGATTTAAGCATATACTGAAAAGGCCCATCCCATTAAGAAGATGGAAATAGCTAAAATTTCAGCAGAGTAATACAGACTGGAAATGAGAACCACGATGCAGACTAACAATTTCTCAAGAATGCGGTAGAATTATCGAATGTCAGTAGGTATCGAAAAAAAAGTCAGTCACACACGATACTCTGTATAAGAAATATCCGACAATCTCATATAATACTATCCAAACAAACAATCGATCACGTGACCTGTACCTAACAAGTTTTGAAATAGGATCTAAATTCGAATCCAAATGTGCAATGAACAAAAACAGCATCGTTAGTAAACCCTCCGAAGCTGGCCAAATCGGGTAATTGGAGAATGGTCTTACGAAATAAAAGAGAAAATTCTCTTTATGTGTTAGGCGGACATCATTTGTACATAAATATAACGAGTATTTCAGAATCCTGAAAAATGAGATGAGATAAAGTGAAAAACAGAAAACAGTTTACGAAATATAGGGCAGTACTACAAAACGTGCTTATTTGTAAATTTCTTTTTGAAAATATCAAAGGGGAGTTCAAGTTGAAATTGTACCCCACCTTTTTTAAGATGCATAAAGGTCATTTTTGATTCCAGGTTTGTTTAGGAGACGCCGCTTGGTACAGCGGAAACATTAGTAATTCACAGAGCAATCCAACTGGCTCTAGAAGATCAAATGCTAACAATTATTATATCAGATTCTAGGAGTGCAATACAAACAATAGCAAAGCCAGGCATCTCCTCGAAAAGTTCTCAAGCCATACTAAAGACTAAAGAAAGTTTATTAAGAGCCAAGGAAAAAAGAATTGACAAGACTAATGTGGGTACCAAGCCACTCCGGAAAAACAGGAAATGAAAGAGCAGACAAAGCTGCAGCAGAAGGTAGAAACATGGAGCAAGGCATGAGAAATCGATTAAATCACACAGAAGTCTTTGAAAAATAAATGGAAATACTTGTAAAAATTGGGGAGAGAACTACAAACATATGGCTACGCAAATGAGGAAAATGTACAAGAAATAACTGGGGAGCCAGCTAAGAAACCATGGTTTAACAAGGGAAAATGTATTATCAGAAGACACATAACACTTATGTGTAGAATGAGAACAGAACACTGCAATACGCCAGCACATTTACACAAAATAAGGTTAAGGACAATCCGAATTGTGAATGTGGTAGGTATATGGGGACCTCAATCATATTATCCAGGGCTACAATGCCTGAAAAACAGCTTAGGCAACAAAATAAAAAATATTAATACATTAAAGTACATGTAAAATATTAAATAAATCATATTTTAGAACCATACTCAACAGAATTGATCAAAACTGGCGCAAACCCTTGTGAAATGTTCTGGATACGTCAAAGAACGAGACGAGTCTTAGACCTTTGTTAAACCCTAATCCTTCCTTCAAAAATTACAATACCACAACGCTGGCTGGATGTCCTATAGGATAGGAGGCCATTGTAATTTATAAAAAGAAGAAGAAACGCCGTTTGGTCATGTATTTTTGTTTTTAATTATGTTGGTGACTCTTACCTTCATTCTGGATCGTGTTGATGACATAAATTTGGATGCTATTGAAAAAGTTATGCATAGATATTTTATTTTTTGGTACAATTTACCTCACCAATCAAACTTATAGCTTCACCATTATTTTCCAGAACACTATTATCTTGCTAATTGAACATTGCACTTCAGGAACCTTGTCCTCTTCCTCGATATATTTCTCTTGCGGGTTTGGTTAAAATCTTTCTCTCCGATTCTGTTGACTGTACCACCATTGATTTTGTTGTTACCCAATAGAGGAACAGGAAGAACACAACCCAACCTCTGTTATAACAGCATAGCGGTAGGGCCACAGTCAAACATTACAGAATAAAAATATAAGATGTTTCACTCCAGGGCGGTTTGATTCAAGCTGCTGTCCCAAACGGGCGCCGCTCTCATAAATTTTGTTTACGACTCGCTTTTGTTGTCAATAACGAAACCGGTAGATACCAGAGAAGTTTGAAAAGCTTATTTTATTTTAAGCTATACAGGGGTAATTAGAGAAATATATATTTAAATTAATGGGATTCTTTATCACAAAGGTTTATTTTTAAATGATTTCGAAAAATGTTCGGGATATGAATTTGAATAGGTAAGTGGAACATAAACTTGAATTTTTAAAATGAATCAATTCACAGTTTTCATCCAGCATCTTAGTGTAACGTTTATTCTAATTTATATTTACAATTAATTTATATGTACAGATTTATATTGAAATACAGTCCTTATTTAATAATTTATATATCACACTAAACACACACTAACTAATTTATATGAGAGTCACTTAATAAACACTTTATCGAGGCGCGATTGCTTTCTTTCAGTATCGACACTAACTGACAAACTAACTCGCTGCGATGCTCGTCGCCTATTTATATTCTCACGTATGTTTTTCTAGTAACATCTCGAACTCGAAGTTTTGGTGGATGCGCCGGGTTTTTCTAGATGTTACGTGTTCTAGATCATTCTTGAAAATACGGCGGAGGAGCCATAGTCGTCTCATATGGGAATTTCACTGGGGGCACTAATTGAGCACATTAATGCAGCAGCTCGCGTAACATTGCCCCCTCCTTAAGAGACAGTTCCTCCTGGAACTAACTAGGAAACGGAAACGAGATGACTGTATCGGCAACTGGTTCCCTTGTGACATCTTCCAGTTGCATGGAAGTAACATGCGACCGTCTTCTCTGTTGGCTGTGTCTCCCTTACTTGGCCGCAGACTAGTACCTGCACTTCGGTGTCTCGGAAGATTACTTCTACCATGTTACGGATTATTCGCCAATCTAAATGCCTACATTCAATCTTGGGCATGGCTAGCCTATGCACATCCAATTCAAGCACATGCTCCCTCAAGCTTCGTAATGCTTCCCAGACATCCTCGTACGTTGGTCTTTCGTCGAAGGTGTTTCTCGTCACTAGGTGGAAATTGTAGCGGGAGCCATCTTGCAGCTTCAGAGCTTTACCTGGTACTGGTAACTGGTCTTGCAAACGTCGGGCGCCTCTTCTTTATGAACAGAGATGCTAGCCCACGTGCATCGGTTACGCTGGCAGGGATGTTTATTGCCAGTGAGTATTCCTCTGGAACGGTAAGCATGTCTTGTCGTCTCTCAGTGGTGACGCCGAATCTTGCTTTTCCGGTACCACCATAAGCACCCATGAACTCTTCAAAAGCAGGATCGGCTACTTCCTGAAGCTGGTTTACTTCCTCATCGTGGTCACCCTCGAATGGCGCTAATCGGTTACGGTGTACCACCTTTGGCTTTCCGTTTGGGATCTTGCTGATACGATAGATGACATCGTTGATTCGTTTCTTCACGAGGTACGGACCGTCCCAAGCTTTCTGCAACTTTGGAGAAAAACCCTTTTGTCTTCTTGGGTTATGCAGCCAGACTTTGTCTCCTTCGTGGAAACCTCCTTCTGTAGCTTGCGTATCGTATCTTTTCTTCATCCTATCGCTAGCGATCTGGAGATTCGATCGAACCAGCTCGTGTACGTCGTCCATTCTTTTTCTCAGCTGGGTCACGTAATCTTCACCAGCTATGTCTTCTCCGGGTCGGCATCCAAATTCAAGGTCGCAGGGTAATCTCATTTCGCGTCCGAACAGAACTCTTGGCAAATACCTGTCTAAAGTAGTATCTAACCATCAGCGAGATTGGGACCAATATCTCTCGCTATTTGCGATGGCCTACAGATCCGCCATCAATGAGTCTACCGGCCAAACACCAGCAAAAGTTCTGTTCATTCGCTCTACCATTCCGTCCGACTGTGGATGCAAAGCCGTAGTTCTCGTTTTCTTCATGCCGAGCTTTTCACAAACTTCCTGGAACAGCTGGCTTTCGAAGTTTCTGCCCTGGTCGCTGTGTATTTCCAGGGGCACTCCATATCGGCAAATGAACTCATTCAAAAGCACGTCGGCAACAGTTGCGGCTTCTTGGTTTGGAATGGCATACGCTTCTACCCATTTTGTGAAATAATCCATCACCACCAAAATGTACCTGCTTCCATTTGCTGTCGGTGGAAACGGTCCGGCAATGTCCAGGGCAATGCGTTCAAAAGGGCTTCCGACATTGTACTGCTTCATAGGAGCTTTTCTTCTTCCTTGTGGTCCATTGGTCGTAGCACAGGTAGTGCACTTCTTACACCAGTCCTTCACATCTTCGGAACTGTGCATCCAATAAAACCGTTCTCGCACTTTCTGGAGGGTCTTCTTCACACCTAGATGTCCTCCTGACGGACTGTCGTGTAATTTCCGCAGTACTGCTGCTACCCTTGTTCTTGGAATCACCAACTGTCTTCTACTTTCGGAACCTTCATCGTTCTCGATTACTCGCTGTAGCAAACCGTTTTCCAGAACCAGCGAGTCCCACTGGGCCCAATATGATTTCATCGTTGGCGAGTACCTTGAAATCTCCTGCCAAGTAGGTCGACAGTTTTCCTTTTTCCAATGTCGGATTTTCTTCAAGTCGGGATCGTTCTCTTGTTCCTCCTCCAACTTTTCCGGTGTCCATTCGTCGCTGGTCACCGTGGTTCTTCGAATGGCAGCTTCCTTAGCTTCTGTTTTGGTGCAGTGAGAGCACTCTGCTGGGCACGGTCTTCTAGAGAGTGAGTCTGCATTTCTGTGGCTTATTTCGGCTCTATGCTCAATGGTGAAATTATATTCTTGGAGCCGCTCGATCCATCTGGCGATTTGACCTTCAGGGTTCTTAAATTGCATAAGCCACTTAAGTGCGGCATGATCGGTTCTAATCAAAAATTTCTTCCCATACAGATACTGATAGAAGTGCTCCACGGACTTCACTACTGCTAGGAGCTCTCTTCTTGTGACGCAGTAATTTTGTTCTGGTTTGGAAAGAACTTTACTAAAATATCCCAGAACTTTCTCTTGTCCTCCTTGAACCTGTGATAGCACTCCTCCAATTCCAACATTGCTAGCATCAGTATCTAGTATAAATTCTCCCTCTGGTAGTGGATAGCCGAGTATAGGTGCAGTAGTCAAGTGCTTTTTCAAGGTTTCGAACGAAGTTTGACAGTCTTCGTCCCAGCGAAACTCCCTTGCTTCCTCTGTAAGTCGTGTCAAGGGTTTAGCGATATCTGCAAACTTCTTTATAAATCGCCTGTAGTATGTACAGAGTCCAAGGAAGCTTCTAACTTGGTGCTTGTCGTTGGGTCTTGGCCACTTTCGTACGGTAGCAGCTTTTTCTTCGTCTACAGCTACACCATCCTTGCTGACTACATGGCCTAGATAATTGACTTTGTTTTGAAATAGTTGACATTTCTTGGGGTTGAGCATCAGTTGGGCAGCTTGCCACCTTTTGAAGACACCTTCCAAATTCTTTCGATGTTCTTCGAACGTCCTTCCCAAGACTATGATGTCATCGAGGTACACTAAGCATGTCTTCCAGGACAACCCTCGCAATACGTTTTCCATCAGTCTTTCGAACGTGGCGGGGGCATTGCACAGCCCAAATGGCATAACGGTGAAATGCCATAGTCCAGATCCGGTGGTAAACGCTGTCTTTTCTTTATCGGCTGGATCCATTTCTACCTGCCAATATCCAGACTTCAGGTCCAAGGTAGAAAACAATTTGCTACCGGCCAGCGTATCCAGAGTATCGTCGATTCTCGGTAGAGGATAGCTATCTTTCTTTGTAACATTGTTCAATTGCCGGTAGTCTACGCAAAACCTCGTGGTTCCATCCTTCTTCTTCACCAGAACTACCGGAGAGACCCAAGGGCTGGTAGAAGGTTCTATTACCTTGTCCTCTTCCATCTCGCGAACAATTCTCTCCGCTTCCTCTCTTTTGGCCTGTGGTAGTCGTCGAGCCGATTGTCTTATCGGTTTAGCGTCGCCGGTGTCAATTTTGTGTTTGACAGCAGATGTTCTTCCTGTCTTTCCTCCTTTTGGTACAAAAAGAGATCGGTATTGTAGCAAGAGTTCTCTGATTTTTTTCTTCTCTTGCAGGCTAAGGGATTGTCCAGCCACTGCCATCATTTGTTCAAATTTATTGTTGGCATCATTGGAAGTTGTTGTTTGATGAATTATTGACGCCACTGGTACGCAAGTTCCAATTTTGGTCTCCTTCTTTATAGTTATGGGATGGTCATTTACATTTATAATGCGTACAGGTATTTCTTCGGCAGCCATGACTAACCCTTTTCCTATCAGGATTCCTCGACCAACCTCTTTATCATGATTCCATGGTTCCATCATGACCGGTGTTCCTCCTTCGACGGTTCCTTGTAGCCTTGCCACAGTGAAAAATTCACTCCTTGCGGGTACAACTGTATCCTCCTGTACGGCTACCTGAACAGTCTTATCCTCGTGTGGGTGAAGGAATACTTCCTCAGAACCTACTCTAATCACTCGGTTCTTGAAATCTAGCTGGAAGCCATGTAGGTTCATAATGTCCATTCCGAGTATTATGTCCTCTTCGATATCAGCGACAACGACAGTGTGGGTGAACTTCTCCGCGCCAATTCCCAATTGCACCGGTAGTTCTCCATGGACATTGGCGCTTTCACCTGTGGCAGTCCTGAATCGCAGTCTCGTCGGTAAAAGTCTTTTCCGGGTGTTGACAGTCTCGGGGCGAATAATAGTCCTCGTTGCTCCAGTGTCCACCAATAGTGTATACTTTCTACCATTAACTTCACCATCCACGCATACACTATCATCGCGACATTTCAGAGAGGCTATTAGAATGAGAGGGTTTTTGTTTGTAGCAGTTCTCGGTCGCTTGCACGAACTGCGTACGTGTCCCATTTCTCCACAATTCCAGCATCTCACAGCTTTCGGTTTTCCATTTGAGATGCTTTTCATCATGTTGACAAGCTGGTCAAGCTTGTTCTCCACTTCTTCGTCTGCTACAGCCCTCACCTTGCCGTATACTCCGGAAGCCTGTGTAGCTGCTTCGTACTCCAAGGCTGCAGAGAGTACGTCGATCAGTGTCTTGTGCCGAGCCAAGCGTAGAGCTCTCTGCATTTCATGGTCACGAACTCCGTCGATGAATGTCTGTACCCCTAAACATTCCATGACATTCTCCGGTGCCGATGGATAGGCAAACCGCACCAACCTCGCAATGTCTGCTTCGAATTCTTGCAGAGTTTCGTCGCGTTTCTGTTTGCGGTTTTTCAGCTGCGACTGGTACAGATGCTCCAAGTGTTCCAGGCCATATCTCATGTTCAATCGCTTTTTGAGTTGTTCGAAATCTTCGGTCTCTTCCACTGGAATGGTCTGCAGGATATCCATGGCGTCTCCTCTAAGGGCAAGAGTTAAATTCAACGCTTTTTCTTTCTCACTCCAGTTGTTTGCCTTTGATGCCGCCTCGAACTGCTTAAGATAGTTCGGCCATGACGTTTTACCATCGAATGTTGGCAGTTTCACTCGGCTGTTAATATCGTTTTCCCTTTTCGGTTTCAACTCTACTTTCTCTGCCAGTTCGTCGTTGTTCGGGGCTTGCCTAGTTGTAATATCCGGGTTATTACTCGTCTTCCTTTCGATTTCTTTGATTTTTTGTTCCAGGGCAGAAATATCAGTCTTCATAGATGTCATTTCATTTTTCATGTCCGTCATTTTATTTTCTATGTCCACCGAAAGTTTACTTTCCATGGACGAAATTTCGTTTTTTATATTAGACATTTTGTTTTCCATATCCGTCGAAATTTTATTTTCCATGTCCGACATTTTATT
>CAJUYG010000630.1:75607-111099 GCA_910591675.1 Galerucella calmariensis
TTTTCCATATCCGTCGAAATTTTATTTTCCATGTCCGACATTTTATTTTCTATCGAAGACATTTTTTTTTCTATCGTCGAGGTTATAGAGGCGGACGCTTCGTCGGTGAATTCAAACGTTTCCGGGTCCAATCCATTGCTAGTCATAGCATTTTTCAGTCGTTCCACTAACGCTGACTTGGCCCCACTTGTGTCCAATTCGTAATCCTCCAACTCTCTTCGAAGCTCTGAAACTTTTAATTCACAAAGTTTCTTCGCCATCTTCCTGTATATTTATTTTTAACCCCACACCTGACACCAATGTAACGTTTATTCTAATTTATATTTACAATTAATTTATATTTACAGATTTATATTCAAATACAGTCCTTATTTTCTAATTTATATACTACACTAAACACACACTAACTAATTTATATGAGAGTCACTTAATAAACACTTTATCGAGGCGCGATTGCTTTCTTTCAGTATCGACACTAACTGACAAACTAACTCGCTGCGATGCTCGTCGCCTATTTATATTCTCACGTATGTTTTTCTAGTAACATCTCGAACTCGAAGTTTTGGTGGATGCGCCGGGTTTTTCTAGATGTTACGTGTTCTAGATCATTCTTGAAAATACGGCGGAGGAGCCATAGTCGTCTCATATGGGAATTTCACTGGGGGCACTAATTGAGCACATTAATGCAGCAGCTCGCGTAACATTAGTAATTTTGAGATACTTATTGATAATCTAGCAGATATTTATCACAAATTCAATTAAATATACTCATTAGCCACCAGAATAATAGGGCCACTAAATCTTAAATTTTGATCTTTAAATAACGCGTATTTTTTGGATTGACAATGTTAAAACAGTAAAGAGAGAAGCAGCTGCAGGATACCTTTATTAAAAAATTTCATAAATGTTGTAAAATACTAAGTTTGGAGTTTGGTTTATGTGTTAAATTTAATCTATTGTCTTTCAAATCTTTCAATATACATTTGAGAGTAAAATATATACGGACTCTGGTATAGAGACTTGCATAATATTTGCAAGGAAATTGATTACATGGATGATGAAAAGAAAATTTAGTAAATTCGTTCAAAAGGAACTGACAAATTCCCCTTTGGTTAGCTATGGAATTGAATTTTTGTGTTTTTTTGCTTAATGTACTCGTATATATAATATCCTTATTATAAAAATAAATCCGTAATTTTGTGCAAATATTACAAAATATTTAGTGTTTAAGCTTTGCTATTAAAAAAAAAATTAATATAACTTTTTGCTCATTTCAACAAATAATTAATAAATTTAAAAAATATATACAACATAAATATAAAACACGAACAACCAATAAACACCGTTCTAAAATAACAGCGCTCGACGGGCGACGTCCCGTATAATATGCCAAATTAAATGCAAGTAAGGACGTAGCGACGTACTGTATCATCCAAGTCACCAGCGGCATCGGTGCTTTACGCGATAAATTCGAACGAGTGAAACATCTTATATTTTTATTCTGTAATCTTTGCTACAGTGCTAAGTTCTGTTGGTGACGGTGATGGTTTAGTGTAGAGGTGATGGACAAGTCAAATAATATATTAGGTATGTTATATTTCTGTTGTATGGAGCTTGTTACTTATTAATCTTTTTTGGGTAAATAATTCTAATCTACCCTGTACAAAATAATGTCTAGACACACTCTTTAATTTCAATAATTCACTATAAAAAACGATTGGTCAGTTATTTGGTCTGCATACAAATCTAAAATTATGATTTATGACTTATTGACCAACTGAATTGATGAATGGTGATTCTGTCGAAATGAACGGAATATTCGTGAAGAGACAGACCTATGGCAAGTGTATATATCGTGAGAAGCGTTTGCGCGCCATTCGTATGCGGGCGCTATAAATTGGAATTATGGAACTGTGATGGAAATCTCACGAATGTGAATGAAAATAATGATTCAAATAACCCACATCACGGAATGTTCTTGTTATACTTTGTTTTCTATTATTGTCCACAAACAACGGAAATTTCGCTGTTGGGGGTAGGTACTTACATTTCATTTTTTCATTGGGAATATCAGATTCAAACTTTTAATTTTTGTCATGTATTTTAAAGAAATGCTGCAAACTTATATTTTTCAATTAGTCAGTCCCGGAGGCTTTGCTAGTGAATTAAAATGAAAATCTGTCTTTGTCACTTTTAAACTGTCATAACTATCAATATAAAAATAAAATAAAAAGAAGGCATCAGATCTTGATGAGATACAGCATAATATATTGTACCTGTTGATGTGTTACTTCAACATTCTTACGTATGATGTTTAATTTATGTGTCAATGAGAAAAATATTAATCAATAAAGTGAACCCACACATTTTTCGGATGGATATTGTGATACCTAGCTCTACGATTCATATAGAGATAATCAATCATTGCTATTGAAGGGTGTCACTCCATGATTCCACTATTGGAACCATTTTTAAGGTAAACTTCTAAAAAAGTATCACTGTCAAAAAGTATAAGTATAGTACATTCAATAGCCTTCTTGGTGTGCGTCATCGCTTGTGACGTATATCCGGATCTTCGGTATGTTGTCTGCATCCTATTTTGAATTGTGTGATTTCTTCCGATTGATAGGTCGCGCTTGTGCGTAATAGAATCATCAACTAATCAAATTTTTCAAGTCAAAGATTAGGGTTAACGTTTGTAATACATTTGAACGGTTCATTATCGTGATATTTTAATTAGGATCAATCACAGACCTTCATTTTTTCTATTTCTACCAACGTAATGTGTTATAAGGACATTAACGATTGATGACGCACATCAAAAAGGTTACGGTTCACGCGAGTTCCCGTCAGGTTCCTTAATGACCTATATAATACACTTGAGTTCCCGTCCGACACTTGCAGGTATCTTAATCCCGCACTGGAATTGCCGTCCAGTTTATTTAATCTGTTCTGTTATCAGGACTGCCCTGGCGGGGTTAGGTTAGGTTAGGTGTCTTATTATTCCTGAAATAAATGTTCAAATACCTTTACCATTTAATTTATTTTAAATTTCCTCAATCTCCTCATTTTGTGTTTATCTTGTTGTGCGCAATTCGGTGTTCTTACTTGTATTCAGGTTGAAAATGACCGCTGCGCGCAACTCATCCCTGCCCAAATAAACACCTTTTGAACAGGTCAGTTTTCACCCTGACGGGAACTCGAGTGACAGCTTAACGTACCCTAATTATGACACAGGTAGAGTGGTTATCCTGACGGGAATTCACGTGCGTCCAAAAGGTTATTATATGAACTCTATTTTTCAACTTTTGCGATGTTCTTTTGCAGACCATACCGATACTTCTATGTATAAATCCCTGATTATATAAATTTCTTCCTTGTTCTCGTGATCTTTGTCGGGAAATTAGAGGAAATGTTACTGACTTCCTTCAAATCATTCTAGTAAATATATTTCAATTTGGAGTTCTTGTCTAGAAAAAACGAGACAACACCTTTTTGTTTTTGAAAATATCATATGCTATTCCGAAGCCTCTTTCTGCATTTTTAAACTGATCCATTAGGAACTATTAATTTGTCAAGACTGTCATATATATATATATTTTCCACACGAAATAATTTTCATTCCACAAAGTATCTGGGTGTAATTTCTACGTTGCTAAGAAAAAACGACCACAATACTGTACAAAATGAAAAAAATGTAATACACTCAAATTATTATTTTGTGCCATGTTCGAAGCATTCCCAGGTGATCTATTATGGCGAAGGTTGAATATTATTTGTGACATGAAAACAAAATTGCGTGAATTAAGTGCAATAAGCAATAATAACAATACACCCTCAGATACATGCACACAATTAATTGAATTAAGTAATTTCGTGATATTATTTCATGTTTGAGGTTGAAATGCAGGTCACACGTGTGCATTTTCAAATTTCCTCCGGCGAATACAATATTAATACTATACAGGGTGTCCCACGACTAGTTAAAACCATCTGTATATGGCAAAATACTTATAGTAAAATCATGAAAATGAAATTTTTCTCATTATATACAGAGTGTGTATAAAAAGTGTTCAAAGTTTAACTTCATAAATGGAGGCCTTAACTTGACTATTATGAATAGAAGTGATTTTCTGAATTTCCAACCAATCCTAACTATATAACATCACAAAAAATCTGCGTACGGAAGACAACGAAAACCTTAATTTCTGTAGTGCATTTTCCTTTCATTTTAAACCTGATAACAGTAAAGTAATTTACCTGAAATATGCCGTCAATGACAACTACAAAACAGTCTCTATCACCAAAAAAGGACTTCCCACCCAGACATTGCTTCCTGAATTACGCCCAAAATACTTGGAACGAATAAAAATATCAAAAAAGAAACTAGATAATGTCAAATAATTACTAACTTATGTGTCTCCTGTTCATCATTAATTTTTTTCTTCCTTACAATGCTCATTTAATGAAAACCCTGAAACTAAAGGTGCTGACCAATTCGAAATAGTTGAGTGATGGAAGTACCTTTTAACCTAATTTTTTTGTACTTTTAATCAAAGTGGTTTTTAAATTTTTAGCGTTTTGTTTTGAAACAATAATGTAACAAGCCTCATTTTTTCAATAAAATGTTTTTTTCTGCACATTTCATTTTTTTTATTCCGAGGAAAAGCAGAATTTGAATACCAGTACTAGTCGTAACAAAGTATATAACATTAATTAACCAAAAATCTCCGATTGATTTTTTATATTTTTTTAAAACTTCAAATTCGTTTTCCCAACAATTTATCTTATGTGGCTTATCATTATTTCACATTAATGCCTTCAAATATCAAATTTCTTTATTTTCTTAAACAGAACCCCCCGGCTTTTTCCATTTTCAGGTATAGGAAAGTTTACATGAATTTGCCTTTTTCTTAAACCCCTGAATGCATTGAAATAGAAAAACCGAATGGTTCCATTTAAAAAATTAAAAAATGTGATATCTATGAAGTTAAACTTTGAACACTTCCTATACACACCCTGTATAAAATTTTTTTTAACATAGATTCAAATAGGTCTGACCTTGCTAAAAACAACCGAACAGAAACCATTTTCATATCTTTAAGGGTATCCTCTTAAAAAAATAATTTTTAAGGGTCTGCAACCGCCAAATTTTTTACAAAAAAATTAATAGCCCAAAAAATATGCATTTTTCGAAGAAAGTTTTCAGACAAAACTATACTTAAATTTCACGTAGATTTTAAAAATGTATTAATATACAGGGTGTTCCATTTAAAATAACAAAGTTACAGTCGACTTCTGGTAGAACCAGAAATCTGCCATCTTTGAAAATATTTTAGTTAATAAGATCGCATCCGAAAACCGAAACGTAGAAATTTTCATGATTTTACTATAAGTATTTTGCCATATACAGATACAGATACACCCTGTATAGAGTGTCATAGATGATTCTGATACATTTCAATAATTGGATGTAATATAATAATATCATATCCAACGATCATGTATCAATTAGTTGCCATTTTTCCTACACCCGATTTATACAATAATAAAGAACCATAAACATTCTATTTTTTATATCTTTATTGAAAATAATAATTGTAATTAATCCGATTTTTTCCTATCCCCAAAAAATGCTCCTTCGCTTTGTTTCCCAAATTGTAAAATCTTTTTTCTTTTTCCTCTCTAAAATGTTGATCTTCTTTTTGAAGATAACTGTGAGGTCATTGTTTTGTTTACTATTCGTTACGAGCTTAAGCAACAAGAAGGAATGGGATCCAAACACCATTACCAGACTTGGGAAAAATGCCATTTAATGGTACACAGACGACTCAAAAGCAAAAGAAGGAACCGGGCCAGGAACCAAACACTCTAAAAGCTTGGAAAGAGCCCCAAGTATCTCTCAAGCGGAAATTCAGATTATGATAAAGTGCGCCCAGTTCAATGAAGGATAAGGGATACAGAGAGCAACGGATTATTATAATGCCATTGAAGCACTGAGCTATTGTGCAATCAGTTCCAAAATGGTGTGGAAATACCAAGAAAACCTTAATGAGCTTGGCGAGAACAATATAATCAGCTTACTGTGGATTCCAAGACACACTGGAATAGAAGGAAATGAAATAGCAGATGAACTAGCAAAGAGGGAAAGTGAAATACCCTTTTGGGGGCCTAATATTGGAAGAAATAGGTGAAGTCGAGGAGAAGAGAAGATCTGATTAATGGGAGCATCTAGTAGGGCTCAGACAATCAAAGATTCTTCTGGGTGACTACAACCTGTTGAAATCAAATTAATGCCAAAGTCAAAGTAAAACTGCGGTAAGAGTTTAAGAGTAATCCTAACGGGACATTGTCGCCTGAATGGGCACCTAAAAAAGCACAGAATAGTTTAGGAAGAAGAATGTGGATTTTGTGGCATGGAATGAGAAACCTTTATCCACATACTTTCTAATTGATCAGCACTTCAGAATCATAGGGCACAGCACCTGGGACATCACTGGATAGAATAGGAACATTTACCTAAGCTGAAGCCTGCAGATATCCCAAAATCCCTCCGGGAAATAGGAATAAAGGAAATACTAGTTTCTGAGACTCTCCTTAGAAACTAAGTAGAAGTAATGGGGAACAATAGATCTTTTAGGTCTCAGTGAATGTCACCCCAAAAAATACATACATACATTTGTTCACTTTTTTTTAAATATAAAAGTAATCGAAGCATATAAAATAAAAATTGGGCTCAATTGGGAACAATATAATTCAGTAGTCGTCCATTATTCTTAGTAAAATGCGAAAGGATGTAGCAAGTTATTTTTCTTCATAAAACGCACACTTCGGAACGAATTGGTGAAATCGACCTACACATAAAACGCTTCTCTTCAGTTCCACCCTTCAAAATCAATTTTCATCGAAAATAATATCCCCATTAATAACGGTCGACATTGTGTTGAAGTGAGACTTTGGTACTCAGTCATTCATTATTGTTAAGCAAATATAAAGAATAGAATGTATATGGTTATCTACGGTACACCATGTCAAAATAGAAATAGGTCACATCAAAACGACAATACTAGAACAGTAGCATATTTCCTGAAAATCGTTGTTAGATTGGCATAGTGTTCAAGACCGCATGCGGCTCCACCAAAATGTAGGTCATAAATTTTAATAAAGCAGAACCAGTAACCTAAATTTCTGAAAAAAAGGACCAGCTTCATAATAAAACTTGTGTAAAGAGATACAGTAGCACAGTGACAGAGAACACAAAACTTAAAGAAGGAACACCATTTAAATACATTTATTGTTGTTATTCAGCACACGTGTATTACGAAAATTGTCATTTCAGGTTCTAGAACGCATCAACATTTTTAATTTTTGAAATTTGAAGACTCCAGTCTTTTTGGAAACATTTCCTTTATATCTCTTCATATTAACATCTTATTCTTTCAATTTCATCATACTTGCCGCTTGAGTAAAGAAAATTTAAAATTCTTCAACAATTTTAAAAAAATTCAGGGGTTGAAAAAGAATTTTTTTAATCTTTTTTTATCGCGACATAAGATAAAACATTTCCTACAATTTTTTGGTGCGATCAAAACTGGAAAAATCAACATCGTGAAAAACTTTACGTTGGGCTTGCAAGCTGCGTCACAAGCTCCATCGGAAATAATTCAAAAGTTTAAAAAAATTATAAAGGGTCCATATATTTTCAATTAGTAGCTATATGGGAACTCCACGGAGCTTAAGAACCATCCTTTTCTACCAGATCAAACTGAAAACTAGAAAATAATATAATACTATATATTTATATAATAATTTAATTTATTGTATGGGCCCCTGCTTTGTGAAATCTACTCATAAGTTTATTTTAAAGGACCATAATATTTTAGTATTTTTATCGGAATAATTATCCTTAATTAAGAATTTTCATATTGGAATGGATTAGAGACAGTTAGTTTCATTCGAAAAGTTAGTGAATAATAAAGTGACCTTATTACAAAATGCGCAATATTTCTGATACTGATAATTATTCTAGATAGTTACCTATAAAAGGAAGTTCCAATGATTCTGGCCAAGACATGCATTTTTGAATCAGTCAAAGCATATGTTTGAAAATTCCGTTACATACAACTTGCATACAGATGAAGTTAATAAAAGTATGACAAAAATCACTACATAGACTCTTTGCCAGAGATCATTAAATGCAGCTAGTTTGTGTTTTTATTGGTGATTTTTTTTATGTAAACCTACATTTTCCGAAAAAAAAAGTCGATAAAGTGTGTAGTTTTGTGCTACAGCCAATAGAGAACTAGGTACTATTGTTTCTAGACGGAAACTTTCAAACTTTGGAGCTTTGTCCTCTCAAACTCAATAATGGTTTACAGATCTTCAAATTCAATCAAGTTTGTGGATGTCCTTAGATTATCGATATATGAAGAGGAAGTCAAGCAGCCATCTCTTGTACTATCCGTTCTACAGTAGTACTATGGAAATGCCCAGGCAAACTTAATGGAGAGAACTAGGAGAGAACAATATTTTCATCTTACTGTGGACTCCAGGGCAAACTGGAATGAAAGGGAATTAACTAGCAAAAAAGCTGCTAAAATGCCCTTTTTGGTGCCAGAATATTGAATAAACTAAAATTAACACCTGTTGAGATCAAATGAATGTATCAAAGTAAAACAGCGCTAAGAGGAATATTGTCGCCTGAATGGGCTCCCGAGAAAGCTCAAAAGAGTGGAGGAACTATGTAGATTCTGTGGTATAGAAGTAAGAACCTATCCAAATGCCAGCAGTTACCCTAGAATTAATCTGGGAAGTAGTCCTAAAGGAGCTATTAGCCTCTGAGACTTCCCTCAAAAAGTAAGTAGAAGAAAGGGAGCACAAAAGTTTCAGGTCTCAGTGAATATCTCTCCTATATACAAACATACATGTGTGGTTTAAGTAGTAGGATGCAAAAATTCATACCATTATCTACATTTAGAATAAACTCAGAAAGCTATGTTGTTTTCTCATCTAATTTCCATTGGAGTTTAAATAAATATTGAATTTATTTGACTTCAGACATTTTTGTAATAGATTGAGCCCAGTGAGGCTGTCACTGTCGAGGTGCTAGGAAGTGAAAACTATCATAAAACGGTGGCCAACATTTTATTTACCCTATACAAAGTATTCTAGTGCAGGTTATAATCCTAATACAAATATCCAATGCAATAAAAACAAATCGTAAAATTGCAGTGGTTTACAATAACTTTATTGAGCTATATTTTGGGTGCGATATGATTTACGGTGTGGTAGAAAGTTGTATTCATCAACGGTTTTGTTAAATAGATCATAAAGAATGCGGCTTACCTGGGTAATTAGATCTCTAGACAAAAATTAGGAAGTATGGAGGATTATTTGAAATATAACATATATATTGCTACTGTTATTGCTACTGCTAGTAAATTATTGTTTATTTAATTTTATCAATTCAAATACTACCCGGAGTGAAAGGATTGTGAATATTCTGGAAAACCTATAATATACTCAGGTTAAAAGGTTATCAGCTGTTTTGTCAATTACTCAGCTGCCCAACAGTTTATTCAAATTACTTCTTAAGCAATTCGTACTATTGTTAGTACATATTTTGTTCTAGGAAAATCATGTGTTGAAGCTGTTTCAAATATTTCAACTCTATTATATTCAGTGGGAGTAAGAATTTTCAGTTGAGTCTTGCGTATTTGGTCTTGGTCTTGCGAAAAAGCAAGACCCATGCCAATTTTGCTAGTCACTTGGGTAGAGCATTTTCTCTCATGTTATTCTAGTTCTCCTTTTTTCCCTGAAAATTGTTTAAAGATTGTTTTAACATTTCTGTTCGTTCATGAGATATAGTCTATCGTCCCAATTTTAGAAATTGACACTCTGGTTGAGCTTTATGGATCTTCGATTTTTAGCTTAGTATTAAATATATAAATTAAGTGCCTCAAATGTCAAAATTTCTGCTGCTGGAAGTATAATAATATAGCAGGCAATATTTTACAAAGAATCCGCTGCCAGTATATAAATATATTTACTTTTATTTTCAGTTTACTGATATCGGTATGTTTGGTGTCGGGACCAGAATCGAAACGTGTTTTTCACTTATTGAATCAATTATTGTCCGCTAAGGGTTGGCAGCCATGAACATGATGAACACAGTTGCACCCTAGAAAAAAGGAAAATAAAACAATGAGACGAAAAAACGCGGCGTGTGTTTAACGACGAGAAACAAAATGCTGACGGCTATTTTTACAAAATGTTTCACAAAGACTTACAACAAAAGTACTTGCAGCTTTTCCAGAGACTGAAAAACAATTTTATTTTGTTTTGTAAGTTCGTTAAGGTGTTTGAGATGGATTAATTGAGATGCTCAGTAATTTTGCTGACCTCAAAAGTGTAACAGGGTGGCACTGCATGATATTTATTTCATAATTTTCGTGCACCATTAATAAAAAGTGTCATATATGATAGTCAAGCAGCCATTAAACCACTTAGTTGTTGCATAATCAGCTCCAAGATAGTTTGGGAGTGCCTGGGAAAACTCAATGAACTAGGAAAGAGCAATAGTCTCTCTTTTCTCCAGAAACTGAGTAGAAATAAGGGGGAACAATATATATTCCATGTCTTAGTGAATGTCACCCAAACTGTTTAGATATGATATTTTAGAATAAATTTTTCCAAATAACAATTTTTCAATAATAAAATAAATATGTGTATTCATTTGCCCTAATATTTTTTTGTTATTACTTAAAAAAATGAAGCGTTGCGGGGTAAATAAGTCAAAAAGTTAACTTGTTGATTTTTTAAATATTTGAAGAGAACCTCATACAAAAAGTTTAAATGATGTAAATGAAATAAATCAATAATATAAATAGAAATGTGGAATTAGTAAAACGGAAAATATAAAATGCTAAAATCACAATATACAGTTTCTGAATATTTTCATTAATATAAAAAGAACTAAGACCTAAATGACAAGGAGCTTCATGACATGAAAAATTAAAATTCTAGCGAAAGGAAAGAAAAACAAGGGAGGTAGGTACATTTTAATTAATAGAAATTTAGATTAATCCCAAATAATTTGATCAATGATATTTTGAAGTTTTTTTTGGAAATTAAAATTATAGTAATAACTGTTGTGGGGAAGATATATAAAACAAGAATATTAAAAATTAATGAACAATGAAAATTCATCAAATGAAAATTTTATTAGATGTTTCATGTATAAACATAAAGAGCATGTTAGGTTAGGTAAACTGTATCAATATAATTCCATGAATGAAACTCTTTTTGGACAATTTTATTGCAAAAATAAGGAAAGAGAAGTTTCCGTTTCAAAAACCGGAAATTTTTTCAATAGGTAGGTTTAATTTGTTATCTTTTTGTCCCCCTATTAGGGGGTACCCCCACACTCTTCAAAGGTCCACACTTCCAAATTTGTTTTAATGGACTTGACACACTCTTAACAAAATTCAATTCACTTCAAGTGACTGCCATTATTTTCGAATTAATTATTTACATATTTTTATTTTATTTTACCATTAGGAAAAGTGCTCTGTACAAAAAAACGTCAGCAAACGTCAGCAAGACTCCTAAGTCGCCTAAAAAATTATAAACATCAAAGAGCGCTCCTCTCCGAATTTCAGGCGTGACGTCAACGCATATGAAATCTCTCCAGAGAGCGGATACCACGCCGATCGGTTTTCGGTTAGATGACTACTTAGCTAGTAACAATATTTTGCTTGCTTACCTATATGCTTATTATTATACGTTTTAGCAAACTCTAAACAGTGTTGTGTTTGTGAAATAAGAACGTTTAGAAATAATTTAAACTATTCGACACAATGGACCAGAACCAAAGTAAAAAAAACTATAAATATTGTGCAGTTCTAGAATGTAAAAGGCCGACGATTATAACATTTATTTATTAATAAGGATGCAACGGAATCAATGGCAGAAAAGCATAAGAAGACTCAAAGCATTCACTGATAAGTCAACATACTTTGTTTGTGTATTTTTAGGATTTTATTTTTCGTCAATCAGAATCGTTATAAATTACCTTATAAAATACGTTGTGAATCCATATTGAGAGGGTTATTGAAAACCACACGCTTGTATTAATCTAAATTTTTTAAATACGTAGATGATATTGTTCTTATAGCTTGTGGTGTTATTTTCCAAAAAACAGGTAATCTTTTTCAGTAGATCATCAAACAAAACTGGCGTATATTATATTTCAAAAGAAATTATTTGATTTGATTCAAAGCCCGGATCAGCTCTAACAAATATCGCTTTTTTACCAGTGAGGTGCATGTGCATTTGAATCTGATGTAAACATGTGGAACTAATATTACCTGCTTCATCAAAATAAGTTTTTCTTGTTCTTTTCAACATTGGTGATTTAATTTCCACTACACATTCATCATAAATAGCATTTTGAGAAGCTCCTTTAATTGGGCAGTCTGCAGTTAAAAAAATTGCAATTTTTTACTGAGTAACCTTTTTACTGAGTAACCTATACCTATCTTCGTAACTTTGACCACCAGACCAGGAATAAGATAAAACATCTGGAATCACCCTTTATATCGTTTGAGAGAGCATGTATTCATGAAAATATTGACATTTTTAATCATTCTGGCCGGAAAACAGCCAAAAACGATAAGTCACATAGTATGAAATTATAATTTAATAAACTCGTGTTCTTGATTAAAAAACTCCACAATCATCAACAAGTCCACTTCTGGAAGATTTAATGAGTCTGCTTTTTTAAAATTAGATCCACATAATTTATTTTATTCACACAAAATTTTGTAAGTAATTCAAAATAAATACATTCTACGCGAGGCACGTTACAGTCAGAAGCGTAATGTTTGTGCACATCAACTTTCATATGCGGTGACGTCACAGGTATAGTCTTCGCCCCGCTACAGTATGCTTGTTTAATTGGTTGTATTAGGAGAACGACACATTCTATTGACATTAAATTTTCAGAATCATATTTTTATCCTTAGTACTTTGTTTTACGACAGTTGAAAATAATTTAAACATTTTAGTAAACGAGCCCATTTAATGTATTCAGGTAGCGGTAGATGAAATGTGAAAATTCATACGGTGGGGCTTCTACGGTTTTATTTTCTCCGATTGCTGCAAAACAATATCAAATATTTGAATAGAATGTTCATAATTCTGACTAATTTTTATTAATTCACAACATGACTAAATATAAACTTTTTGTTTTAGTTAATAATAGATGAAGAAAAAAGTAGTTGGCATATTTCTCCGAATATAGGTACATCACAATCATATTTCAATAACCTTTTTTACACTTTGAAATTCTTGGCTTTTTCCAAATGAAAAATGAGATTAACAAATTAACAGGTCTATAATAACTCTCAAGTATGTACATCAAAAATCATCTATCACCGCCAATTTGAGACTTTATTTTAACAAAAAATGTTTGATAATGTCAAAATACAAACATACATTTCCTGTTCTCCTCGTAACTCTTTAAGCACAATTAACTAGCAAGATAGAATGTGTTGTCAGGGAATTATCCTAATTTACGCCTCACATATCCCACTGTAACGTTACCATTGCCCCATTACCATTAATTCGGCATTATAAGAGAGATGAGTGGAGAATGAGGTGACATGACCCAGGTGGTACATGTCACAGTAATAAGCCGACTAATCTCCCTTCTTAACAAACACATGTAACCAAATACGTCTCCGAGACATGCTGTTTTGTTAAAAACTTTTCTCTATTTTCACACGTCTGTTTGCGGACAAAAAATTAAGTCGTGCGGTATGTGTTTTTTCTAACGAAATTAAGGTGACCAACTATAAATGACAAGCGTTAACGGATGTGGGATCGTGAAAATGAAAAAAAATTCAGTTTAATTAGTGGAAAGTAGAGTTTTTCAACGTATATGTTTATTTTGTTGTGTATAATCAAGATGTGCAAATAATCCATATTCATTCAATTCAATTCATATTCATTCATTCTCACCAAAGTGCTTCCGTCTGAGTCCTTGATATAAGTTCTCCAAGAAGCATAGTATGTGTTTCATCGTAGAGCTCAGATTTTCCGCACATAGGTTCACTAACTTTGCCCATCCTATCCTATACGGATGCTTCATTAGGGTGTAGTGTCCAGTCACCAGGTCGGTAACTGTCTTCAAATTTTTCTAACCCAGTTTCAACAGCCTGGACTAGAGTTCCTTGTCTACCTTATTCAGTAAACTCTAAGTGTGGAGGTGTTCTTGTGTCAGCCTCCATTTAACTAGCCAGTTCCCGACTTCCCCCCTTATGTAATCCTTTAGAACCTTCTTTAGCTAATTTGTTTGTCATTTCATTACCTGAAATCCCCTCCCCATATCAGAGACACTCCTGTCCCATATGTAAATATTGGTCTGTTTCAGGGAACAAACAACTACATTCTACATTGGTCGGTACAGATAAAATAATACAACTTTTATTTGAAACTTTTTTTGGTGTTCCCGAAATAGATGAAAATAAGTGGGTGTCCAAATATAATGAGAAACCCTGTACATTTAACAGTTCCCAGTATTTTCTATAAATAACTGAAAATATGAATTTAATTCTTTGTTATCCCGAAAACTCGAAACTGGATACAAAAATGACAGAATGGGTTCTGTAACGTGTCTCCCATAATCCCGACTTCCCGTGATTTGTTTTAGGTAAACATTAATCTGACAGAGTGTCTTATTAATTGGATATATGTTGTAAATGATGTGTTTTCCGAATTCGATCAACGTTTACAAAATGTTTGGATCATTCCCAAGCTAAATATTTATGGGCGTCTATACGGGTTTAGAAAATATTTCGGTAGTTTGGATTTAAGCAATAATCTTGAAATGTATTTGGAATATGTATGTGTAAATATACTTTCGTTGATATGGGTGGATATAGTTTCTTTTGAACTTACATGAAATAGTAAAAATAAAATTTGATAGTAAGTATTGGAAGAAAATTGCCGGCAGTAGAGCGGTTTGGTAATTGAATAATTGCTGGACTCGACTTGCTTGCCGATCCCAATTTTGAGTCCAATACTGGGACCCTGTACACTTATGCCCGGTTGCACCAACTGACCGTAAAAACAGTCGATACAATAACCGTTGATCGACCGATTAATCGATGATTCTCCGATTTTTCAAAATATCAGTTGTGCCAGAAAAAGTTACAGTTGGTATTTGAACCGACCGTTGAATGTGAAGTGAAGTGAGCGTTTGAACTATAACCCTACATTATACGTATTGTCAATGTCACATAAAATATAAAATGGAAAGGAAAAGGAAAAGAAATTGAATTTAAAAATAAGTATGGTTGCAAATTTACTTCAATTGTAATGAATGTATGTAATACTACATTTGTATTATATATAATTAAAGTTGGTTCAAAATATATTTGTTACTAATTCGAATTTCAAAAAAAAATGTGTTAATCAAATGAATTCGTGGTGCATTCCCATTTCGTTCCAATTCAGCATCTTGATGTTCAATTACAATTTTATTTTCAATATGTTGATCCCAATCAATTTCAAGAATCGTTTTCTATTGCTAAATTATGTAATACAGATGATTACCCTTAATAGATTTTCTACCTATATTTGCATTATCACAGATAAAACAGGAAAGCGTCGTTTCCAAATTCCGAACAGTATTTCAATACCATTTCTAGTAGATACTAATATGTGATTTTTGATAATAATTATTTTGGTATTGTGTTTACGGGTTACCCTGTGGTGTCATTAAGTGGTTTGTGCACATGTACCCTCCATTGCCTATCAATTCACTGCTGAAAAATCAATTATCAAGAAACCGAGCATGAATTGAACTATCGTTATAAATATTGTGTACAGATAGCTTGCTACTATATCTGGAATCTTCAATTTCATATCACCAATCAGTTGCACATTGATGGAAAATCAGACCTTACGATTTCTACCAACAAAATCTTAATATGGGTGCAGTCAATTGCTCAGACAACACCAGGAAATCTAGCAAAACTTTAAAACTGCTGTTTTACCACACCAATTTCTTCATTTGCTCTAGGCATTCCACTTGATAAAGCTATGTAGTACCCTACTCGATGCACTATTCTACACACTGTGCTTTTAAATATCTTAATAATATGATCATCGAGCACTTGTTGAAATCAATCTGTGGCATAGTACCTCTTAACGTTGAATAATTGATTCATAGAAGTCACTCAATTATTTTTTTCGGGACGTATTGAATATTCTCCAATAATTTACCAAAGCTGGTTTACTGTTTCTTCACAGAAATGGTATCTTGCTTTAAATTGTTGATTGTTAAATAAATTGAACGGATCACATCTCGGTTTTTTGTGTAATGTGTAATTTTCCGTAATGTTTCAATCGCAATGTGATACCACCCATAAATAATATTGAAAATATTGCCGATTCCGTTCAAACACCACAAAATCGAACAAATGTCATTGGAAAAATATCGAGGTTATTACCAAAAACAGTTTGTATTTGCAATTATCGCCCGAAAACGGTCGGTTAATTCTATCCGTAAAATCAATCGATTAATGGACAGCTTTTGGGTGGTGCAACACGAAAGCTACGATTTACGGTTGATCGGCCGATTCAACGGACTGTTTTTTAGCTGGTGCAACCAGGCATTACTCCGGGAAGTACAGGACCAACAACGCCTGCTGTTTTTTTTATTCTGTTATTCAACGTCGGTCTATTTCTGCGACTGAGGCTAATCACCGACGCCGGGAGCACTCTACCCCTAACCGGAAATTTTGGCGAACCCACTAGTGTTCCAACCAGTGGTAGCGTTCTTTAACGAGCCCAACATCCATGGACTCGGGACCTCGGCTTTACGTCTCCTCCGAAAGACGGCATATCTACATTATACCTCGTGCTCATTGATATAATGCCTGCGAGCTGTGATAACTCACCCTAGTAGTCTAAAGTGCACCCTAGTAGTCTAAAGTGTAAAACTAACCTAACCTAACGCCTGCTGTTAAATAATTTGTGCGAGTAGCCAAAAATGAATTATAATAATAATCAGTCTCGGAGTATAGAGAAAATTTAGTGTTTGAAATATAGGAGCTCTGTATGAATGGTAAGTGTCAAAAAAACGCACGCACACGAATTCCCGTCAGGATAACCACTCTATAATACCTGTGTCATAATTAGGGTACGTTAAGCTGTCACTCGAGTTCCCGTCAGGGTGACAACTGACCTGTTTAAAAGGTGTTTTTTTGGGCAGGGATGAGTTGCGCGCAGTGGTCGCATCTACCTGAATACGAGTGAAAACACTAAAATTAGGAGCCGAATTGCGCGCAACAAGATAAACACAAAATTAAGGAGATTAACGAAATATAAAATAAATTAAATGGTAAAGGTATTTGTACATTTATTTTAGGAATAATGAGACACCTAACCTAACCTAACCTAACCCCGCCAGGGTTAACTATTAGGGCAGTCCCGATAACAGAAGAGATTAAATAAACTGGACAAAATTCGAGTGCGGGATACCTGCAAGTGTCGGACGGGAACATTAAGGAACCTGACGGGAATTCGTGTGCACCGAAAAAAACTACAAAAGTCAGCGGAACGCGATCATTTTGGCTTCCTCTCTTGGGGGGCGTGGTAGTTGAAACGACCTAGGCACTCCAAAGCTCGCCGCGGCGCTTCAAACTAGACCGCGCAGCTCCAATAACAATAACATAACAACAGGCGTTGGACTTTGACGGTCTGTAACTTCAATATTTCATAACAAATATTAAATTTTCTTTTTTCATAAATTAAAGAACCAGTAAGAACGAATGATTTCACGAAACACCAGGACACGGCAGTGTTAGGAGCTTGTTTTAAAAAATTGTTCATTGAACATTGCATAAACAATGATTTTTTATCCAAAGCTTTGGACCTAATTAATGTTTTTTTTTCGTACAAAGCCTTGTTTTGTAGGTCTTTTGAAGGCGAATAAAAAAATATTCAACTTTTTTTTCGATAATCCGAGGGAAAAAAATATAAAAGGAAAACGTTAAATATCGCTAAAATCACATTTACAAATGACTGTTAAACAATGTGCGGTTTAATTTGACACATCATAGCCTCTTGTATATCGTTTATACCAACTGTAACCGAAAAATCCGCCATTCGAATTGGTAAAACACTAAATGGTCATTTTCGGTCTATATTTCTCGGATTAACTATAAAATTCTACCATACACACGTCAAAAAAATATAAAATTAAAATTTCCAAGCTTATCACCATCAAGTCATTTTCTTGGGTTCGGGAACAGGAAATAGTGGCAAAGAATTATCTGAAGAATATTCTGGAAGGGGTAATTGTTCGTAGCGCATCTTATGGATTTTTGTGGATACTACACAAGTGCAGCACTTTTTTCTTCGCCAAACGTGACTGCTTCTGCTTCAAATTAATATTCAATCTGTTCAAAAGCTCTGAATAATGAAAGCCGATGAAAATTTTATCCTTTTCAAATTTGACACTGCACCTCTCAAAAAATGATTGCTCTGACCTTGTTGTCCGACAGACCCACCTCAATTTTCTTCAGTACACCTGAGGAAATTCATGCACTGTCATGAGTGTTTGGATTGCTAGTGAATATCGCCAAACTCTCCTTTGATACGACGCTAATTAGGCTCATTGAAATGTTTCTGGGCCATTCCACAAAGATATAAGTATGTTAATATGGTTTCAAATTTTTCCGATAATAGCAGTGTGCTTAAAATCGATCAAATTTGATCTTATGATAACCGAAAGGTAGTGCGGGGACGATAGTAAACTAAACTTACTAAAATCATGGTCCACGTGCTCCTAGTTGAGTGACTTGGATTGTACTGAAAAAAAATGTACATGAGAGACTTGATCGTAGAAGACAATCACTATTTGGCCCATTGCAAGCCGACGAAGCACAATACCAGCATACACCCAGCAAGGAAATGGTACAGTGTGCAAATGTGCTCGACTGGGTGTTTTGCGAAAGCAAAAATGTAATAGGCCATTCGGCTGTAGTGAAAAGTCGTAGATATTTTATAAAATATAATTATTTTGGATTATGTATTGGATATTCCAACCTTTTTTTTTATTTCCTGTAAATGTTGGTAATTTACAACTCTTTGTTTCATATACACAAAGTTATAAGTACATTGCCAGTAGCATATATCAATTAAAAAGTCCAACACGCTAAACGATTCGTGACTGGTAACCATGTAACCATGACACGATTTTTTTGTTGGCCCAGTGGTAAATAATTTTAAATCAATAATCTCCCTAATTAAATCAGACTTAATGTTTCTTCCTGGTGTTTGAAACGGCGTATCTCGAATTTTATGGTGATTGACGAGAAAACCAACACAAAATGGTTCTAGTTGTGAAATTTATGACGTGCCATAAAATTTAGAGCACGCATAACAATGCGGTCAATAAATAATAAGGGCAGATGTCATTTAGAAATCGAGTAAAAATGTTAACAACTTTCAAACCCGCTGTTTTATACTAGTAAGGGCAAACTAAAATTTAACTCAAAAATAATAAAAATTTCCAACAAAAAGACAAAAGTATTAAATACACAATGTGGTTCTAGGTCATATTTATGGTCCGGTTTTAATTATGTCAGCCCCTGTATGCTAATATCATGCATTAAGAAGTAGTTCAAACACTGAAAAATGAAATAAAAATGGAATGTTTTATGATCAATTAAAACTAACTCCATCAAATTTTGTAAGTTTACTTTTACTATTGGTAAGAGGATATAATAAATCTTCTTCATTTTTTCATCTTTAATGCCGTGTTCTTATTGGATATCACTGGTGATCATTATGGGGCCCATATTATAGTTCACTATCTAAACCACCTGGCTTCGTTTTATTCCAAACGTATTTCTGCTGATTAAATTTCCCCAAAGGTGTCTGAAAAAAAGTGAATTCAGTGATCTGTTTTTGAGGGATCCTTGATTGGCGAAGCACATTTGCAGATTTTTTTTCTAGTCATCCTCTTTTACTATGGAATGTCAAAGAATGTTAGTATTTTCCTTAAATAAGCACTACCACTATTGAAGAAAACAGATATACCTGTACTTGAACATTTTTATAAAAACACCTACCTACTCTATGTCACAAAATGAAGAATTTATTGAAGGTTTAGTTAATTTCAACCACATAATATTTGAACTATATACAGCGTTGCTAAAAAGTCTCGCACCAAAGATTATCTTTGAAACGGATAAAGGGAAAGTTATGAAATTCTAGGACGATGAACGAGACTTTATAATAACATGCAGATATTTTAAAGCAAATGTCAAATGTTTTTGACGCCAGCGTTTAGCGTACGGCCGCCATCTAAAATTTTTTAAAATGAAAAATGACCCATCACAAAAAAGCTTATTTTCTTCTCTTTCCAAAAATAATCCCAATATATAATTTTTTTTTTTTTGCGGCTTTTTTTTACGACGGTCGTCGTCTTCCGCTTCTCAACCTCCACAGTTTCCTATCTGTCAAATCATCTTCTTGGAGTCCTCTTGTATTCATGGCACCCTCAACATCTTGTTTCCATCTTCTAGGTGGCCTCCCTCGTTTTCTTCTTTCGGTTGGTGTCCAATTATAGATTTTTCTTGGCCATCGATCTTCCTTCATTCGTTGAAGGTGGCCGTACCAAGTTAATATTTTGCTATCTATAGCGTCGAGAATAGTTTCTTTTTCTCCTATAATTTCTCGAATTCGTTCATTTCGGATATGCTCTAGTCTCGAAATGCGACAACTTCTTCGCCAAAAGTCCATTTCAAGAGATAACAACCTATTTTTTTCTTTTTTGTTCAATTCCCATGTTTCAGCACCATAAGTGGTAATGCTCTCTACAATGGCTTTGTATAACATGATTTTTGTTTTCCTTGATATTTTGTCACTCCATAGCAAAGAGTTAAGTTGACCAATAGCCCGTCTTCCTTGTCCAATTTTATTCGTAATGTCTTGTGTGCTTTTTCCATTTGTTGTAAAAGTAACGCCCAAGTATTTAAATGTGCAAACATTTTTAATTTTGCAGATTCCTACATCCAAGTCCTCCCGTTCCTCTTCACCCACTACCAAATACTCCGTCTTCTTTGTGTTTATTGTTAGGCCCCACCTTGAGTATTCCTCATGCAGCTTTCTAAACATGTAACTAGAGTCGTCTCTATCTCCTGCTATTAGGATCTGGTCGTCGGCAAAGAGTAAAGTGTACAAAGTTTCCTGTCCTACTGGGATTCCCATTCCGCGGCATTTCCTCTTCCAACTTTTTAATACTTCTTCTAAGTATATTTTAAATAAAGTCGGTGCCAGTGAGCACCCTTGTCTTAAGCCTTTATTTACGAGAAATTCTTCGGAGATGTTAGATCCAACTTTAACCGTACTACTGCAGCCCTCATATAAATTCCTTGTTGCTTGGACATACCCATTGCTGATACCAAAATTTTTCATCGATACCCACAACTTACTGAGTGGGACAGTATCGTATGCCTTTTGTAGATCAATGAATGTCAAGTGAACCGCTCTTCCTCTTTCTAGCCTTTTTTCAATTAGATGTTTAATTGTAAAAATACCATCCGTACATGAGCGTCCCGGCCTAAAGCCATTTTGCTCTTCCGACTCAGGTATTTGTGCTTCTATCTTGTATCTTAGTACTTTGCCATAGAGTCGGGCCACTGTACAAATAACACTAATTCCCCTGTAGTTTGCACAGTCGCGTCGGCTACCTTTTTTAAATATGGACGAAATAATTGCTTTTTTCCATTCATTGGGCGGTTCCTCTCCATTTACACATCTACCAAATATTACTGCCAGGATTTCCAAAACTGCTGAGGGGGCAGCCTTTAAGAGTTCCACCGATATATTTCCCAAACCTGGAGCTTTCCCATTTTTCATTTGTTGAAGAGCTTTATTTACATCTGCAGAGTCTATTAGTGATTGATGTTGAGTTGGGTTATTCGAAAGCTTTTCAAAATCGTTCATGAATTCTGTCCGATTTTCGGTTAGGAGGTTTTCGTAATAATTTTTCCAATCCTTTAACGGGATAAGATTCATTCTTGCAGTATCTTCATGTTGTCTTCGCATTCCTTTGATCACCTTCCATGCTTTATTTGCTTTTGTGTTGCCTGCTTCTAAGTTAACTTCTTGGCATCTGTCCTCCCAGTATTCATTCTTGGCTCTTGTTATTTCCTTCTGTACACTTCTCTTTTTGTCATTATAAATTAACCTATCTTGAGTATTCTGTGTACTAAGCCATTTCCCGTAAGCAGCTTTTTTTTCGTCTATAAACTTCCCTAAGTCTTCACTCCACCATGGTGTATCTTTCCTGTATCTCGTAGAGGCTATTTTTTCTCCAAGAATATATAACTTGACTCGGATATTATGATAGGAATTTAACAAAAGTATTAAAATTATAATTATAATCAAAACTGCGTGTTACAGAACAATTATTTAGGTTGCAAATACTTCATTACAATAAGTGTTCAAAATGCTGGGCCATTTGTTTGGTGACAATGATACAATCTCTCTTTGAAGCCACGAATACAATCGTTGGTCATTTGTGGAGTCCTGCATTTCGAGACGTATGCGTTCCTTTGAATCGTTTAAATTAGTTGGTCTGTTTAAATAAACGCGGTCTTTCAGGTAGCCCCAGAGAAAAAAATCTCTCAGGGAAAATTGTATTTAAATATTGCCCAACGTCTCTTTGATAATGATATAGATAGATATTTAGCACCGGTCAGCGTACCTTCTTTAAAAAAAGGACCGATCAAATGGTTTTTCACCAAACCCGCCCACACATTTACTTTTCGTTCGCTCTTAGATGATGTTCTCATACGAGAAGCACCAGCTAAGTGGCGCTCTTCCACGCAACCGCAAAACTAAAGATACAATATTCTTTACTTACAATAATTTCTTATAAGCTCAAATAACAAAAGTTAAGTAACCTAATTTCGTAAATACTAAAATGAACAAGGCCAGTTTCATCTGATTAGCTTATAATTTCAATGTTATGCTATTATTAAGTAGAGACTTCTTAAGATTGAGTTTAAATTGAGAAATGGGTACCGTTTTGTAGACTTCGGGGATCATGTTGTACAGATTAGCAATGTTATATGAGAAGCTAGATCGAAATAACGTGGTTTTATGTTTCGGCATACTAATTTTATTTTTAAATCTCACATTTACATTTTGTACTTCTGATCTCTTTTTAATTATTTTAGATAGGTAATAAGGTGTTTGGGTTAACATAATTTTGTGAAATAGTACTGAACTATGAAGAATGCGTCTATTTTTTATATTCAGCCAGCCAAGATCTGCAAGATGCCTGGAGGTTGGATTTCGACGTCTGATGCCGCAAATAAAACGAACACACATATTTTGAATTCGCTGTAATCGATTTTGATCCAGTTGTGTAAGTGCCGGTCCATATATCACATCACAATAGTTAAACTGCGAGAGTACCAGGCTATCACAGAGCATAACTCTGGTCGTTTTATTAAATAATTGTCTGTGAGAAAATAAGAGTTTCAAATTGCAAAATGCTTTCTGAGTTATTGATGAAATATGGGAGGAAAATGTTAAGGAGTCATCTAAAACGAGTCCAAGATTTTTTTCACAGTTGGATAAAATTAAACTATCGTTATTAATTTTCAAGTGTATTTTACTTTTTATTCTATTTTCCTCATTTCTACGACCAAATAGCATGACTTTCGATTTTGAAGAATTTACACTTAAGCAGAATTTAGTTGAAATCTCTATTATAGTTTCAAGTTCTTTGTTAATTTTTAAACAAGCGTCTTCAACTTCTGGTTCATTAAAATCCATATACAACTGCGTGTCGTCCGCGTAATAGTGAGCCTTCATACATTTCAGGTAACTTGGAAATTGGGATGTGTATATTTACTATTTACTATTCACTATGTATTTACTAATCTCGTCACTGTAGATCTACTTGAAAGCATTCAGGATTTAAATCGTTAAAAAGGTTAGTTACTTCGTCATGGGTACGTTTGCGAATCATATCCAACTAATATTAAGATTTGGATGCGTTGTTTTTCTGATAAAAGTGCCATTATACTTAATTTACTTTTAATTTCGTGCTTATTTCAAATTAGTATCAGTTTTGACAATTTGTACATAAATAATGAACCAATGATGTGGTCGACGTTTTTAATGCCTACTATATTGTTTTTTGTTTTATCTTAAAAACCTATACAAGTCCAAATAATTAGTAGGTACTGTACACTTTAATTTAGAAAAATGAAAGCGATATTTTATATGAAATTTTGAATTTATTTTTTGAAAGAGAAAAAAATCAGCATTTTTGTGATGGGTCACACGACCTAGGTTGTCAAGATGGCGGCCGTACGCTTAGCGCTGACGTCAAAATATTTGACATTTGCTCTAAAATATGCAGAATAGAGTATTATTCATAGTCCTAGAATTTCATAACTTACCCCCTATCCGTTTCATCCCTTAGTGCGAGACTTTTCTGTAACGCTGTATGCTCGTACAATGGACATACATGATCAGGTAGTATTGAACAAAAAAATGGTCGCTGTAGAACAGTTTAAATTGATTTGACACTTCATGTAATAATTGTACTTTCATTAATGTACTTCTATTTCACTGTTAGTTATAATCTAATTTCCAACTATTTTCCTTAATGCTGTCACAATAGTCTTTAGAAATTATAACTTATACCTAGAAGAATTGATATGACGTACTGACCTTCTTGTAATTTTCTAACGGTCTCCATTGTTACAATCTATTTAATACCTGCATAAACTCAAGTGAATGAATGAATTTCAAAGATTAGCAATAAGCTTATTCTACTGAATAATAAATATTATCTTTTTTCCTTGAAGGTACAAAATATTTACTTTGTATTTTGATTTGTGGTTAGTTAATCATGTTTTATTGTAATTCATGCCTTCCATGAATGGTAAATACTGCGCGTTCAAATGAAACGCGCCAAATCTGATAGGATTTAGTAATTTACTTAGGGCGAGTTGTATCAAACACTTAAACTCGGTTTAATGATAACTGATGTTTAGACTGTGGCTGATTGATGTATTTATTATCGAATACATGCAAAAAAAATGTAGAACAAACTTCCATCCATTTTTCTTAAGAATTTAAGAGAATATTTTGAAGATTCTCACAAAATTATGGTGAAATTCAATAAGTTTTGGCTTTTTTTGTTCATGTCACAGCTGCTATTGCTACTATATCGATCCCAATATAAAATTTTTGAGCATAAATCAAAGTTAGCGTTATTGACGAAATTAAACCAAGATTAGCGCAGGTAATTTTTGATGCATCAAATCAATTAGTCCTTCGAAGAAAATATGGTTAAGTAGGGATCGTTATAATTATTAAACAAACTACCTGATTACAATATTCGACCTGATGCTGTTAGAGCCCTTGGAAGAGAATATAATAAAAATATTTTCTTAATCTGAATAAACAATTTCGAATTTTGTGAAGTTTTTTTTTAATGTTGAATACGATATTGAAGATGAATGGCAAAAAACTTTAAATGAAAAATAACCTTTTTCTTCTAAATTTGATAATATAATAATTTCACATAATCACACTGAATACGAAAGCTAAAAACCAAACCAACCATATTCCTTGGACACAGTTCCTAGGCCAAATAAGGTTCCTGACGTGTCAGACAAGTTTATGGGATAAATACTGTTCCTGGGCCAACCAAGTTCCTGAGACAAATGCAGCTCCTGGGCCAACAAAATTCCTCGACTAAATAAAATTCCTTGGACGTAGTACCTGGGACAACCAAATTCCTGGACTGAATAAGATTCCTTGGTCACAGTTCCTGGGCCAAGCAAAGTTTCTGAGCCAAAAAGTTTTTGAAATATACAAGATCTCTAGATTCACTCACTGGATGATACTTCGAAATAAGTCACTGGTTTGAATTTTACTTTACTGTAATTTCAGTGTATCTTCGTATTTTTTTGGCAAATAACTGGGTCAATTCTATAAAAGTGGTTAAAAATTAAGAGCATGCCGTTATATTTGAACGGAATTGGAAACGTTCTAATCTATCTACTTATATCCACATTTTCAAGATTAGGATTCAAATTTTAACAAGTATGGTGTCCAATTAAGAGTTTTCCGTCAATATTTTGAAACGCGTGACTAAAGTAACGTTTTTGACACTAGGTAGTTAATATACTATTATGTAGGTACCAAGGAAGAAAAACTGTCGAACCGGCAAAGCCAGGCGAGACAATAGACAGTTATTCGCCGAGGTGCATATTACATTTTTCCGTCGATATTCACTGAAGATTACTAATTTCAGTATGAAAAGTCGACTCTCGGGTATTTTTCGTCCGCTGAGCAAAAGATAATTTTCATCTATTATTATCTGCTCTTGATTATTATGAACACCGATATTCACGCTACGTTCTTACTCACACGAAAAATCTAGCGGATTTCCTGCATAACTTTTTACTAAATAAAGTAACCAATCAAATTACCTACTTAATTTTAAGTCATGTGTCAAATTTCATCCAATCACCTCGGGATTACAGGGATTATTTTTTTCACTTGTCAAAATCTGACATTTTGGTGGTTTTAACCAATAGCAATACATTATTCTAGCCAATCATTCGGTATTATACTGATAATTCCGCTTCCTCATCGATAATACCTTGTTTACATTTAAACGTCAAAATTTTACTTCGAATTTGTCATTATTGACAACTAAAAGTGCTTCGAAGTTTATTGAAAAATGAACACAAACCGATTCAGTGCCATCACCCAAGAGAATATTGAACATTCAATACCAAATTCCAATCCACAATTGATGGAAAAAATAATCTTCCCAAATACAACTCGCTCTTCAAATTTTACCACATAATTTTTTATTTTCATCACTCAAACTCGTTTATTTGAGGCAAAAACATTCAAATAAACCGAATTTAGATGAAATCCCTCGTCCTAACGGACTCGTGATTTTATCAATCGGTTTGTTTTCATATTTTAGCCAAATAAACAAGCTTTCGTGGAAAAGAAAAAATTTTCGATAAAATTTGGAGCACTCGTGGTATTACCTTCCATAATACTCTACATGTGGTGTTTATTTTTTATTAAAAATTAATTGAACGTCAAACTGACAACTGGATTAAAAATGTCGCGAAAATTTGGTATTGCATCTAACGATTCGATTAATTTACCAATAATTGTACTTTTCACAACTGTAGTTTTAAATAAAAATGAATAATATTTGTTTGATTAAAACTAATAAATTATTAAACGTCAGATTAACAATCAATTTTTTGATATCTACAAAGTAAAAAATTATCTTATCGAATACTCCTCGGGTCTTGATAAATACTCAAAATTTTGTCATAGAGAATGCTTCAAGCGTGTTGCTCAAAGATAATAGCCCTCGGCCTGCGCTTTCAGCATTTTCTATGACAAAATTATCTCGGTATTATTAAGACCCTAGGGCCTAGGGGTTTTACTACTGATAATTAATTTGTCTCAAAGTACATCGTCTTCGCTTTTGACGGCAATCCTCTAAATACGACCATTTACGACTTTCTTAAAAGAATTTCACCTGAAACCCAACAAAGCAAGGGCAGGCCTGGTTATGGTTTATTCAACTTAATAGTATTTAATAATTTCTCATTTAGGTGTAAAAAGAAAAAAAGTTTAAAGAAATGGTCATCACATATTAAATAAAAAATAAAGGATGTATGATAAAAATACAAATAGATGCAGATAGATATTTATGAATTTGATTCACTTCAAAATAATTTTAAATAATCCGCCACTGGCATTCTCTTCTACAGCAGCTATTGGCCATATGATTTATTGCAATTAATTTTATGATTGTTGGCAAAAGCGAAGATGATATACTTTGAGACAAACTATAACAGTGATTTTCACAGGTAATCATAGTAACCACAGCGGACGAAAAGTTAATGACTCAAAACTAGACCATTTTTCATCCGGAAATTAGTATCTAAAGTGTCATTTTTTGTATAGGTATACGAAAAAAATAATCATCTGTTATTTAATATTTAATGATGAATTAACAGATAAGTTATGGAGTACAGTATAATACTAGAATACACGTCATATACATTCAGCTTTCAATAAAATATGTTCTCTAGAAAAATAAAATGCTCTTTTTATTGCGTTAGGCTCATTATCTTTATTTCATTCTACAAAGTTACAACTCCAAACAACAAGCTTTTGATAAACAATTATCCAAGCATGCAATGTATTTTATTCTACAAGCAACATTAAACATACTACCGTATACGCTCATAAACGATTTATGAGAGCAATAAACAAAGTTCTTTTTAAACATATTTTATTTAGGTGTTCTCACATAAAAAAAAACGTTTGAGAAATATTAATTCTGACTAGATGTATATATATGCTTCCTTGAAATGACTAGAAGATGTATGTGCCATAAACTTTTATATCTAATTCGGATGGTACCGCATGGGCATGGCATAAGAGGATCACAGGAATTAAACAATTTGGCGGAGTAAGTTGGTTCTGTATCTGTAGAGTAGGGAGGGTGAGTGTAGGCTCTCAGCACTTAGGCCACATGTGACCCATTGTACATCCTCCCGAGGAGTTGTCCTCCTAGGTCATCCTCCATCCTGTCCTTTCAGGAAGGTGGATAGGTCACTAGGAGACATCTCCTTTATATCGGCAGGTGCAGGCTCACTGAACTCACATTCTCTTATCGACGATAACTCCGGACACTCGCATAAGACATGCCTGACAGTTTCATGTTCCTTTTCACACATCCTGCTTAGAGGTGTGTCCACTAGCCCATAGTATGGAGGTGTTTCCATAGTTGACAGTCGCCAGTCAGAAATCCTACTGTTGAACGTAGGTTTTTCCTGGTCATCGCCAAATATTTCTTCGACGCCAGTTTCCCAGGGTCGCCCAGGCTGATCCTGCAAGACTGCATCCTTTGATTCCATCCCATCTCTTAAGGGATTGAGCGTGGGTGTAACGTTTGGCTAGTTCCGCAATTGTCGAAGTCGTTAGGTCGTAAGTTGATCCTAAAATTTCCAGTCCAGCCTCTTCCCTCGCTAAAGAATCGGCAATGCGATTACTTTTACTCCTGACGTGCCCTTTAATCCACCTCAGGATAATAGTGTTATCTGCCGGGGAGTTAGCTAAATCTTGGTGGCACTCTAGTACTAGCCCTGATATAACATGTTGTCTGTTCAAGGCTAATAGGGCTTGTCTACTAACAGTCAAATTGTTATATTTTTGCCAGAAATTCCTTTTCTGTGAGTAAATTGGTTATACTGTAATTGAATGGTTTTAATAGAGCTTTCCACCGCGACTCGTGGCTAAGACTTATACATATTCCGCACCAACAAATTGTTAGCAAATCCGAGCAGCTTATTTGGTAAATGATATATCAGATCCAAAGGCGCGACAGACCCTCCCAAACATCAGATAAATGATTCGACCCACGGTGAGGCAGGCACAAAGTATGTGATTTGTTATTGCATAATATCCAGAAAATGACGGCACAGTCTTACCATATCATGATTTAGATGACAGTTGTTTGTAAGAAGGCTTGTTAAACAACGTTATGTTTGCTATAGTCTTATACTTTAAAGACATTATTTTGACGATGTATAAGTGCCTTTGAATGAACCAATCCTATACCAGAAGTTTAAAATTCTTCCTGCAGTTCAGGTACTTAATGTTTGCTTTTATGGTCCGATCAAAACTACCAAAGGCACCTTCTATTTCATTGCCATTTATACCACAACAGCAAGGAATCCAGAGCAGGGAATTTTACAATTGAAAAAAGTATTTTCAACAGTTTCTAATAGCTTCGATGTTACACAGTGAAATCTTTTGATACCACGTAGCTTTCCGAAAAAAAATTATTGGTTTATGTGTTTCCTTCATCCTATGCACACATAAATCAATGGGTTTTCTCCTGCAATACATTTGCATAAGTTTCCAGTTAGGGTCTTAGGTACGCGACTGTATAGAGCTGTCCCAAATGCTAATAGTACTCTGGAACCATCTGTACATCAACTATACTCCTAGCAGTTACCACTACCGTTGGACCCAGTCATCTCCATTTGTAATGAGGACAGTAGGTATGAGGCAGATCGTGGCTTACTGTTAATTTTATATGTTGTCAATCCAATATTTTTCTTCAGAATGGTATGGTAGGTACAGAAGCATTTCCATGGAGTGGTGTTAATCGTAGTACTAATTGTGATACAACTTCTCAAGAGATCTTTGTTTGGGCCGTTAGCTGTAAAGCTTTAGACTACCAAGCAAAAACTACATATATCTAATATTTTGTCTCGTAATGAACACACCTTTTTTTATTTTCAGTGGACAAGTCTGAAGGTGCAGCGTCTTCAGCTACTCGGTCAGCTGACTCGTCACTGGGTATGCTCACATGTAATGAGTGGTAACCGAGTCATATAACATATTGTAATGCAAGCCAGAGTGGACAGAAGAAATAAAGTCAGTGCATATATCTGCTTTCATCTTTGCAGAATAATATCAGCGAACTTTGGAAGAATCATTTCTTAAGAAATTACTGTAGAGAAACTTGAAATTGATAGGAGTATATTATTCAAAGGAATGTGCACTTCGGTGTACATTATTCGTTTGCGAGATGATTGAATTCAAAAGGTTAGGGGAGACTTTTGACAGTACAAATTCGAATTTCTATCAAAGTTATCAAAGGACAAATTGTCAAGTGACAATGTGTTAAATTTTCCAAAACTATAAGACTGTTATTCGCCATTATTTCTCCTAATCCTTTTCGAAATTCAACCCGTTGCGTGCATGTATTGGTCTAATAATTGCTTTATGTCAGTCCTACAACTTTTTATTGATTTTGTAACAAAAAGATGCAGTCGTAAACCGTGGAAGTTGTTTATTCACTATGTAATTTCAAACGTGAAACATTTGTCAATAGTGGTTAAATTTTTTATGGTTTTTCAGGTATTTATCACATTTTGGTCCAAAATAACGAATAAAAAAATACAAAAAGCTTTATGGGTCTCTTGGATTTATCTAATTCCTCTATTGTGTTTATCTTTGTTTTGCTTACGTGAACACGTATACGTGCTTAAAAAATGAGACGTCAAATATCCTTCAATAACGAATTTGTAGCAATCCAATTTTAAATTAACAGTGATACAAGTGATGTATTTTCGATGGGACGATCCGTGTATTAAATGTGAACATTTTAAGTTTCATGTATTGGAGATCGGAGTTGAAACCTATAGTAGAATTCATAAAATGCAACAGGTCAAGTGAAAAATCGAATAATCAAATGCCGCGCTCTGTCATTTTTGGTCGTATTCCCTATAATACGACCGAAAATGACCTAATTCGCAGCATTTTATCACAAATCGAAGATATTAATGTTTCGTTTCTTTATACCTGTATTTCTCAAAACCGTTTTCAAATTCAAATCGAAATGTTGCAATGCTTTTTTTTTTGAAGGGTGAAACGCTCATGTACTGTTCCCCAGTACTGTTGGACTCTGTATAGCACATGACTAAACAGCGTACCAGCCAAAACCACCTCTACTTCTTTGTTCTTTCCACTACTACTTCCTCGGAATTGTATATGTGAAGTCACATCAGGAAAGTGCTGGAAGTGCTGGTTATTGTCTTCATTCGATGGATACTATTACGTCTCCACTCACTATATTGCCATATTAATTCCTCTTCGGGCGACGACCCAGCACTGTAGTGGAACGCGTTTGATGCGATAATTAAAGTCAAGCAAGGTCGGACATGGTTAGTACTTGGATGGGTTACCATGACAGGGAAAACCATCGTATAGGGCCCGTACAGCCTGCAGCGAAACACTTTAGACTACTAGGGTGCACTTTAGACTACTAGGGTGAGTAGCAGGCATTATACGAATGAGCACGAGGTATAATGTAGATATGCCGTCTTTCGGAGGAGACGTAAAACCGAGGTACCGAGTCCATGGATGTGGGACTCGTTAAAGAACGCTACCACTGGTTGGAACACAAGTGGGTTCGCCAAAATTTCCGGTAAGGGGTAGAGTGCTCCCGGCGTCGGTGATTAGCTTCAGTCGCAGAAATAGACCGACGTTAAATAACAGAATAAAAAAAATTGAAAAAATTCCTCCTCATTTCTAGGTTGACTCCGGTCCTCTCCTCAAATCTGAGGAATCCAAACAAAAATCTTTCTCGTAACAGTAAATGCATTTCGTCATCCACTTGCCCTGTGTAAAATTGAGTGGATAATAGTTAACCCTCTCGTGGTCACAGTCCATCTAGTTCTTAACATTTTTAAAAAGTCTTCTGGTTCACTTTCCTGTCTTCTCGGTTTCTTGTCATTTCGTTTGGAATTCCTTTACTTACAATCCTTTCCCTCACTTTCGATTCACGTATACTGGTTCGTTTGGTGCTTTCACCTCCTAGTTTAGACTTCTTTCTTTGGCTATTGAATAAATAAGAATCACACCCGTCATTACGGGTAGCGAGTCTGTTGGCGCCGTTCTGTAAGCTCTTGCCACCCTGAACAGCATCTTCCGTTGTACACTAGCATACTTCTAACAGTATTTGTTATAATTCATTACACTCGAGCAATAAAGTGGGCAACTTGTAGCAGCACTTTCCTCTGCAAACTTGGTCCTCCAATATTTGGAAGTATCCTCGCGATATTGTCGACTCTTATGTTTGCTTTTTGGACCATTTCCTCCATATGTTCGGTAAACCTGAGTCTGTTATCCAGATGAACTCCCAAGAATTTGACGGAGTTTTCGGGTGTGATTTCTATATCGTTTATTTCGAAATTTATAGTTGATCTATCGTGGGGACCTTTGACTTTACTTTACTTTACACCTCAAGGGACAATTTATTATGTACCTTTATTATGTACCTTTTCACCCTTTCACTTTATCAAGCGCTTCATTAATTGTTTCGCACAGTAGGCTTGTTTTCTTCCGCTATAAGGATCTGATCCTCTGATGCAAATGTAAGGGACCTGACATTGCCATTATGCTTAATTTCTAGAACGTCATTATAAACGACGTCCCATAAAGTTGGGCCAAGCACAGAGCCTTGCGGAACTTCTGTCGTAAAGTCAATTTCATTATTCTTGTTTATAATGAGTTTCCTCTCGTGTAGGTATAACATTACTACTTACTACATTTCTAAGGTAGTCCGGTGTGTTATATCGCCCAACTTTTTTATTATCGTGTTTCAATTAGAGTTGTTGAAAGCATTCTTTATTTCGAGATATACTAGAGCTTATGTCTAGAGAGCTTATAGCTTCATCTCTATATTACTTGGAATATTCAGTTGAATCAACTCAAAAGATACTGTAAAATTAAAACTTGAGCTTGAAATTGATATTTTTTTGTCATACCCTCGTATTTCTTTAGTATATTATTTCTATCGACAAGTATAGTGATACATCTTACTTATTCAAGTCGGTCAAAATCGTGCTTTAAGGTATCATCGATCCGTCTTAAAATGACTTTTTAATTTTTAACAAAAGTGATCCGGCATGTGTTCTTGTAAAATTGTGATACAATTGTCATCTATACCCCGAATGATGGACATAAACTCGTGCCCAAGACAGATTAGTGGTCTATTGTGGAAATGGGGCATTTCCTGTTCTCTGCTGGTTGATCAAATAATAAAGCAGCTGTGATGCAAGTTTTTGTTATTTTGTTGTCTTGTTCAGAACACATGACAGTGGTATACTGTCATCTGTGATCTCTTTTCTTGAAATTTATGTTTTTCAACAACAATACTGCATACTTACTTTTAAATGATTTGTTTTTAAACGGCGTTGACAGTTTGAATATGTTTTCTTTCACATATTCTAAAATATTTAGTATGCGATGCTCCAAAATCAATCACAAAATTCACTTTCAGAAAGTGCATAATTATTTATGTACAGGTTGATTCATTAAGGGTGGCAACCGGTAGTAGCTCGGTAACCGTATATCCTAGAATTTGGAGAAAAAAATTCTTATGAGTAAATCGGTTATAGAAAAATAATTGAAAATGTTTTTGACAAAATATAATTGGATTTTGCACAAAATATTCTGGGATGCTACTCATAACAGAAATTTACCATATGCAGATGAAGTTATCCACAATTAGGTTCCATAAACGTGGTGAATGTACTCCACCTTGAGGAGATCTACTAGATGTCCTAGCGCTGGAGAAGATGTATTATGGATATGTGCTGTTATTCTCCTATGCTCAAGCATGAATCCTATCCATGTGCTGTTAATCCCTCTTTTTGGAAGGGACCTGCTTATTGATGACATCGATGTGTTGTCAAAAGCACCTTCGAAATGCTGCAAGGGATACTTCCTTATGACTCATTTCGAGACCTGGGACCTAATTATGCAGGCCATCTTCTCCTGATTCCCTGCTTGATATGCCCATTGTAGTTTATGTAAAGGGATTGTCTTAACCACTTATTCTTGCGAATAAAATTGGCTTATTGGTCTACCAGCAACATTTTTTTTAATACTAATAGTAAGGCTTAAATTTGTTAAGAAGCTGGTGGGCTACTTTCCTGATGACTTTCTCTTATTATTGTACTTCAAAGAGAATGAATTGCACGGGCAAATTTTTTCTTCGCCTGAAGAATCTAAAATAAGCATTCAGAATACATTTTAAATGTGAAGTGATTCGAAAATTGCCTGGAAAGCAGTGCAGATGTTATATCCAGAAAAAAAATTGAATTGCTTATTGAAAATCCATAATAGTTTTAATTTTGTAAACTGGCATGTACCTACATTATCGGACAGTGATAAATAACAGAACGTCAGCATTTGCATCATTACATTAAGTGCTTTGGGAAACTTAACATTTATGGTGGCGAAGTAACTACTTTTTTTGCTTAATTAGCTGTTTCACTCGAAAGCAATTAGCGTGACTAGTTTTAAATGAAACAAGACTGTTCAACAATTGAAAGCGTCTGAAGTAAATAGGGGTGTTTGGGGAAATAATAGTTAAAACAAATTTAAATTAACAAATGTAGGGTGTAAAACGGATATGAAAAGGAAGTGTTCGGAGTCATGTATTAGGATGAGGATGCGGGTATACTGTAACGTAATAGATTTAACGCACTCGGTTATGATTAACAAACAATGCACAAATATCATGAGAAATAAAATAAAGTATTGAATCCAATTATGGCTTGCTATTGATAACTGTTGTAGCGAGAAAATCATTCGAATTGGCGATTGAATCAATTAAGTACATTTTATTTAAATTGCCTTAGGTATTCACATTTCCATCAAAGTTTATGTTTACGACGGAGCTAAGTAATATGATTTCACATTCAGATCGCTCCGTAAAGCCGCGTCCACATTATGTCGAATGGTGTCGATCAACAATGCCGATCCAGTGTGGATGGTCGCCCGACATTGTCGATCCATAATGTGGA